>JBBPLW010000243.1:0-26014 GCA_038089995.1 Tylopilus balloui
CCGCCACCTCGAGGTCCTCAATAACCTCGAGTTGGTTGTACTGAGTGGAGAGATTGGCTGCAAGGTTGCTCAAGGACATGGAGTGATCAGGGTGTCCTATCGGCCAAAGACTCAGTGCTTCTCAGATCTCGGCAGAGGATAATCACCTCCTCAATGTCTTCAATGGCCCCGAGTTGGTTGTACTGGGTGGAGAGATCGACCGCAAGGTTGTTCAAGGACATGGAGCGATCAGGGTGCCGTTTCGGTAGAAGGCCCGGTGCTTCTCGGTCAAGGACAATCGCCTCATCAATGTAGCTCGTCCCATCCCCTTGCTCAAATTTCACAAACAGAGCTTCTGCTCGCGAGGACAGCTTGCTGACTGTTAGACATGATTTCAATGCTTTGGAAACACAAAAGTACCTTCTGAGTCCATCCTGCCTGGCCTAACAAGCTGCAATGCGGTGGTTTGGGTACACGCTGAGATGCTGTGTGTGTGGGCAATGGGCCAGGACTGAAAGAGGCAACGATACACAGCTTCAACCACGAGTCTGAGTCTATGCTCCTTGACATCGTTCATCATACACACACACACACGCTTCTCTCGCAACGGATCGTGTTCACCCATGTAAGTAACCTAATCATTTCAGTTTGCCAGGAGATGCCTGTCGAGAAGGGTGATTCCGACCTTGAACATCTACCTAGCGCGATGAGAGGGTTCCTGCGTCGGTTCAGAATTATTCAATCGTTCGCTACCCACCATGTCAGAATTCCTCAATGCTTGCGAAAGAACTAGGATACCCGAGGAGGTCGAGCAAACGCAAGCGGAAGGTTCTCTCCCGCCACATTTTGACGCCCACTTCCTTGCATATCCCCAGCCCACAGCTTCACCATCTGTTTGCCATATACCTGTACTCTGCATGGCCGACGAGGAGCATCTCCCCCCCTTGACGTCCAGCTTGCTGTACCAGCGGCGAGTGTGGCACATTAGCGGTCCGTTGATTGGGTTGGAATTCTCAAGGTACGACGCGACGATCAGATTATTCGTGGGATGGCTTGAAGAGGATCTGGCCTCCAATCGTGTTCTGGTGAGTAATCTACCGCCATTTTGAGATTTCTCGTCTGAGAACTGGTCTACTCATGTTGAGCCACGCATTCAACTTGGGGAGATAGGAACCCCAAGTTCGATTTATCGCTCTCCTCTGGCTCTTGTCATCTCTTGGCTCCTGTGTGGTCTGGAATCACACGTGTATGGCGTATGAATCGCACGCACGAATTGAATGCACAACTACAGTGCTACAGTACATCGATTATACGAATGCTGTCAATCAACTGAGTCAACGGCACGTCCTCACGAATCTGTACCATGATCAAACTGTCTGCTGCAACACGTCCATACTCCGCGCTCGATCGTTGCTCGAACAAGAGCGCCCCGAATGGCTGCCTGAGTCGTACAACGAACCGCAATGCTTGGGTGGTTGCGTCGAGCGCCGTTGCACCATCAGAGAACTCTTGGTCCCGTAGAGGGCGTATCCATGGATGGACTAGGCGAAGGCTCTTCTTCCCGGTCAAGTCATCCGCCGTCTTGATCTCCACGTCCCCAAACGTCCGTGTTGTTGCACGATATACATAGAGGTTTGTCGCAGGATCGGACTCTGCGACGTGGGCAAGTTGGACGGGCGGAAACACGATACCAGGGAGTTTCAGTCGTTTGCCAGCAATGAATGATAGAGGAAGATAGTTGAGCTGGTTATGTAGCGTCGTGGCAATGTGGAGGTCGGCCAACGATGATTGCAATATCATGATGGCCCGGTCCATCTCGGCCTGCTCGATGGGTCGTGGGACATGCAGGGGTACGAGGGAGTCGTAGACAGAGAGGTCTATGGGGAGGCAGCTATTGTAACTCCCAGCAGTTCCGGTCCACGCGAGAATCGTGACGTCTCCTGACCCGGTCAGGATGTGCTCCAGGAGACGGCCAACCGCTTGGTTGCCCTCCCCATATATGATCGGAAGGGCGACATCAAAAATGCCGATCAGCGAATATGCAATATCTTCTACTAGGGTCGCTTCGCGTCTCGAAGCCAAATAGAGCTTCTCGCGCACCCTATCAAGGCCTGGGCGAAGCACAGCCATCTCCTCCGCAGAGACTCCTGTCGCCTCTTGCATCTCTGAGATGATTGCCGGTGAGATTTTGTGATTGAACATGTGCAAGCCGAGGTACGGTTTCCAGTCCTCGGTGTAGAACCGGATGATCTCGGCGGCGACATATTCCTGATATGACCATGCTCGGGTATTCCAGATGCTCCGCGAGAGATCACCAAGGGCCTGAGACTCTGACCAGACACCGAGAAGGTGGACAACCGTGAGGGACGAGCCACGATACCACCTGAACATGGCAACCAGTGACTCTCGTAAGACGACGTTCGACGACTTATCCACACAGGAGCTGTCGCTCCATGCCCACCGGAAGCCGAAGTCGCGAACTAGACGGCAGAACTTCTGTTGCTTGACATTCGCAGGAGATGGTGGTAGATCATAGATAGAGATGTTCTTGATGTTTTGATAAAGAGGTTCACCATGCTCCCACCTGTGTGAGAGCATGACATATCGGAAGAATTCCTTCACCACTCCCTTTATGCGCGGATGGTCTAGTCGTGTCGTCATCGATGATACAAGCTCGCTGTAAATTGGAATGGTCTTGAACGCTTCTTTTTGTTGTTGCCTGTCATGTAGACGACCAGTGGCAGTGTCTATGAGTACGTGCGGCATATCTCTGAGGGTATTATCGATTGTGCGTTGAATCTCATGTCTGGGATCGACATATTCTGCCGTCGACGTCAGCCAACATGTGATGGTCCGAGAAATGACTCACTGGTAGTGTCCACGCCGGACTTTGAGAGCATCGCGTTAAATGCTTCGATTGCTTCCGGATAGCGATTCGCACCATGTAGTGCAGAGTACTTCAGCTCGTAGCCTCGATAGAATGATGGGTCGAGTTTGATGACCTAAATGCTCTGTTACTGATACCGTCGGAACCGCTGAGGCACGATGCATACCTCGTCAGCATCATACAGTGCCTCTTCCCATGAATTCATAAGCGCTCGCGCCGTGCTTCGTTTAGTAAGTATGTCGATGCGGCTTGGGGGATTGAGCGACAATGCGTTCGAATAGTATTCAGTGGCCAGGCCATAATTCTGGGAGGAAATCGCATCGTCGGCCAATTCCTCCAAATTCTTGAGGCAGCGTCGTCGAAAGCCTGTTATAAATGATTGAATTAGTCCTTTCTACCTTGCCTTCGGGACAGTTTGATCCCTCACCGGGTACCCATGCTATCTGCTCCTCGTGGGTACTCTTGTCCTCTGCCGGCGAACTCTGTAGCCGCGATAGACAACTGAATCACAGTACTCACCAGCAAACGAGTCACCCATTCCCCCGTTCGTGGATCCATCCTCCCCGAGGTCGCTTCCCAACCTCCGGAGCACATCTGTAGCCTCATTCACACGACCAGCCCCAAGCAGGGCTTCACCGATCTGTGTATACACGATAAATCGCGAAGGTCCAGCCTTCGAGCGAAGGGTGAGGCAGATACATGCAGCAATACAAGGGGCACGCCCACCTCGTCCAGGTCTTTCATGGCATCATCCCAAGCGCCGAGGGCCAATCGCGCCTTGTTCCGCTTCACGACGAGATCCACCCGTGACAGCGGGTCAAGGGACAATGCCGCGGAGTAGTCCACGACAGCCTCGTCATGTTTTCCAGTAGCTACGGCCGTGTCCCCCGCGATCTGTAATGACTCAATGCACCGACGTCTGAAATCTAATGCCAGGGATTTACAAAACAAACTGAAGTAGCCATCGATAAAGAACGCACCTTGAAGCCAGTCGTTTAACTTTATGCTGGCACTTATCTCCGCTCCAGACTCGTTCGACATGGTTCGCAACGACTGCGCTGCTTCCCTCATCCGAGAGGCCGCATATAGGGTTTCGCACGTCCGTTGTCGAACGACAAGTAGCAACGAGTCGAAGTCCCACCCAAACATCTACCGAAAATCGTGAATATCAGAAGGCACACTCAAGTAGCCAGCGAACCAGTGATATAGTCTCCAGTTCGGGGAGGTTCAAGAAAGGTGCCAAACCACTCGCGCTGGCGCACGATCCCAATGCTTCCTCATAGTCTTGTTCCTCCAGAGCGGTCTGCCCGATCAGAAGATGCATTTGTGCCTGCAGAATACCGTCAGGAATACTCGAACAATCCACATAGTAGAACACGTACTTGAACTGCGCGACACAGTGGTTTGTCGGCTTCCTCACAGACGTCTACGAGGTCCCTCACACGCCTCATAGCCTCATCGCGTCCTCCGGCCACTAGGATGATGATAGACTATACGGGATGATGGGTCCATCAGCAGGGAGATCCACTGCATAGATCTGTATGGTACCTTGATAAGCAGGAGAAGACAGTTGCTCTTGGGCTCGCGACGGAGAAATACTTGATTGAATTCCTGCTTCGCGGAAGCGAGGTCGCCTTGACCACCGATCGCGATGCTCAACGCGATATGAGCTAGAATCGTAGGCTGAACCTGGATTGACTGTACAGGATGGAAATGAAAATGGGCGAAGAGAAGCGACGACAACAAGTTACTGCGCGTGCATCTTGTTCCGCCAAATTCCATTGTTTCAAGCGGGATCTGACAATGGCAAGGTTGGCGAGTCTGTGGTGGTCAGCGCCTTGCGTCTTTTGCGACAAGATTTCGACAGCAGGCATCAGGTCATTCCCACCGTGACGCCAAGCATTCAACAAGTCATTATCGGCGTAAATCAGCTGGGCCATGACAGGAATTCGGTGAGAATTATATTGAACAGAACGCTCCACTCGACTTACAGGCTAAAATGTGAGAAGAAGATTAGTGCGATTCATCTAGCTAGACAAGGTATCATGACATACGGGCTAAGGAGCAGGCATCCATGAGATACAAGTTGGTGGTTGAGGGCCACGCCGATGCCACGGTACCAGGCGCTTACCTGATCACTGAAACTCTGCTGAAAAAAGCGACAATCATTTAAGAGCGATGTTCAAGGCTATGGTAGCGATGCACATACACCCGCCATCAGAGACGCGGCGAAGGGACGGTGGACACAGGGGGAAAGGGCAACAGACGAGTCTCAGGCTATCAGACGCCCGCCGTTCACAGGTAAGTAACATCTCAACAAGCATGTATATTTACATTGACCCGATCGCACCTGTGGGTTCCTGTGGGAAGGAAGTGAAACCAGTTATGGGTCGGTGGTGTCTTGGAACGTAACATGGCTGTGGGTGTGAGCTCAGCTGATATGAACACATGGAATCTTCGACCCTCAACGTAACAGTAGAAGGTACCCTTGAAGCCACGTTGCTCTGCTGGCATGCCACTGCCCGTCTCCGCTGTTCCAAGTTTTCTGCCATACCGTGATCGAACATGAACGTGTTCTTGGGAGCGCTGCGGCGTCTAGTGCGCTTTTTCAAGTTTCTGCTTTCCCTCTCCTCTCGCTTGCGATTGTTCACTAGGTCCAATGCCACATTAGACTGGCTTGGGTCCCTTTGGCGCAAGATCGAAAGGCGCAAAACTACATTTTTCGTCGTGGGCGCCCCACCTCACATCCTGTGCGCAAACGATCCTGCTCGACTCCCACCGACAAATGAACGCGCGGTCCTGTCAAACACCAATTCCTTTATTCCTTCTGATGACGATACTGCCCATCTCCCAGCAGTCAATCGTCATGTGGTGATCCAAGTATCAGAAACAGAGCCTCATGACCCTCCCCAAACTCTTAGCATACCGGTTCTGACCAACAACTCAACGAGTCCGAGATCAGCAATCGAGTCTGCTACTATCGAATTGGCCAGACTCTCGGCGCAGCCCGAACCCACCTGGAATATCCAACCTGGAGTCGCCGATGGAGACACACGATACGCTGGGCGTAAAAACGATGGGTATGTCCGTTGAAAAGGTAAAACTCGACGCTCATGGTTTATCCTAGCAAGTTCGGCAACTTTCGAATCCCCGCTGGAAAGGAGGATCTTATGTATGCCTCTTATTTCGCCTCGCATACTTTTGCCTCACTTTTCTGTCGGTTTGAGGCAGCCGCTGCTGCCACGAGGTTGGCAAAGGTTCGTTCATCCAGAAGGGAACCTCTTTTTTTATCACAGTGATTTGGTGTGTTGCTCATCTCTTTCTCTGCTTCATCGGCATGACATTTGGTCAGCGAGTCTTCACTGATACCTACATCATGGAGGGCAATGAGCTTGGGGATATGATCGTGTATTCTGCAAGCGATCTCATTCAAAAAGCTTCTCAGAAAAATCTCCTGGATGATGAAACAGAACTCGTGCTGAATGTGACCACAGACGGGCAGACATGGACATGCTATTACTACTTTATCAATCACAGCAATCGTCGTCTCTTTTGGCTTACTGCTGAGAAAGTACGAAAGTTGTTTCGGAAGACATTTAAAGGGGTTACTCAGCCAGGCCAAATCAGTAAGCTTTCAGGCTCTCGCCGGCCCCTTTCTAACACATGTCTAGAGTATCTTCTCGAGGGTTACTATTGGTATACCACCCTACATATTTTATGCAAGTTCTCTACTTCTACATCATCTAGCGTCTGCTAATTTCGGTGTTGGTGCAGACTCTATCTCAAGCTGCCTTTCTCCAGGTCTCACTGTCAGTACTACCCTCAAAATCGACCAAACCTCCAAGACGTCTTTAAGGAGCTAAGAGGAATGTTGAGCTACGCCAAGGCCGGTGTGTGAACACTGTAAATCATGTGCTTGCATACACTCATGTTTCGTTCAATCACCAGACATTACAACGTCTGACACCTCTCTAAGTCCATTTGCTTTGGAGGAGCTGAATTCACTGTTAGATATCATGAAACCATTCTCAGGAATGTCTCTCAATGCATTTTCCATCAATAATCCTAATTATCTGTGCGTGTAGATGATGCAAAAGATGCGAAGATACCTGACCAGTATGACATATGTATTGTCGGTAAGCCCTTACCTCCATCAGCACTACATGTCACTAGAATTCTCTGTAAAGCACGACTGATGTCGCTTTTTGGCAAGTATTCCGTCTCACTCTGATCTATGCTGTTGACTGGCGAGCCAGCTCGTAGCAAGTTCTTCAATTTCCATGGACAAGAACATGCACGCCTTGACGCAGCCACGTATGTCTTCAAGGAAGAACACTGGGAGGACTGGATAATTTTTAAGGTCGCCAGTGCCTTTCTGTTCTGGTCGCCCAAGGAGCACGCCGTCCGGTTGCGGCGTGTGTCAGCCAGTCACATCATTATTCGGCCTCACTGGAAAGACTTTGTGGCCAGGCTGACGAATGAGCTAACTCTATATGCAGGCTTCGTGAGAGTGCCTTGTATTCCCTCTTTTCTCTACCTTACAACGAGCAGTCGACAGTAATGCTCGCCGCGAACTTGACTTTCCTTGCCATACCGACAGTGATAGGTCCGCCGCAAGGTATCAGTTATGGTTCAGCGCTTATGACAATCTCCTCGGTTGTCATGTCAGTCGTGTTGTTCATCGCGTACATTAATCCGAGGTCCAGTGATCCCACCCCTCTAGTATGTCTCCTGCCATATTTTGGTATCGATCCTGACAGGTTGGTCGCCTTGCAGGTGAAGATCACGAGTTACAAAGTGGGAATCCCTTACCTGGCAATCATACATAGCTTGCCTGTGGCATTCTTGATCTGGTCGTAAGTCATCACCACTTTGTTCGCTGAAAGTTTTAACCTTCGTCCCTAGATTCGTCCTCTTTTTCATTGCCCTGGCCTGGTACTACATTGCCTTGAAAGTGGACCTAGCTGTCCGCGTAGCGTTCGGTGTAGTGTACCTCGTTCTCTTATGTTTTGGCATGTCAAGCTTCGGGATATTCTGGTTTTTTGCTAGACGTGATTAGCCAGAATGCAGTCAGGTTGCCCCAATTATAGACCATGTCTCAGGTTGTGCTTCATTCTCCCGTTCACGACGAACACCATCGTCAACGTATGTAATAGCTATGCACGATGATCCAGACGATATGCTACTCCGTGCTGCTGGAGCAAGTCGCTCCAACCTGTTGGCAGACGGGAATGACTTATTTATGCAAACGAACGAGTACTCAGTGCGGGCGGTGCTCTGGCACCTCTGCTTTCGAACGTCTGTGTGAACGACTTGTCATGTCTCTTTTTTTACGCTCTCTCTTACGATCAGCAATTAATCATGATGCGAGTCTGCTTTGCCCTGCCAGCTGCCACAGCGAGACCCTGATTTCTGTATCTCGACGAAAGAGAGCACGGCATGACGTCGTTCAGCTCTCTTAATGTCAGGGAAATGATTTGTACTCTGGCGCCGTTGAGCTGACCTGTGACCGAGTACGTGGTAAAGCGGTGCGTATAAGACGAGCCCCCTCCAATCAAGCGTACGACACCGCCTCTGATGCGCCCCGACCAAATTCATCCTTTTCGCCCTTGACGAACGCGCGCGTACATTGAGCCATCGTGACCGATCTGAGAAAAAAAAAGGGAGATCGCATCGGCACAAATGTCAAAACCAACTGGGTGAGTTCTTGAACGGTGCGCCAGACGCCTTGGCACCCGCTGCCGTCGCTGCCAGCGTTTTCAGACTTGCGAGCGCCACGTTCACCGACGTCTGCTCTGTCATGTCGTACCGTGCCAACGTCGGTGATGTCTCCCACATGCGGTCTCTTCAGACTCAGTACGTCGTCATAGGGCAGGGGAATACCAACAATTTCAGAGAGCGCTGTGTGAAAAAGAGAGAGAGGAGTGGTTATGGTTAGCAAGTCACGATAGGGTCGTCGGGATGCAAAGAACACACCGAACGATCTTCTGGTAGTCTTCTTACGAGGCACCTGGTGGAGGCACTGCAGTACGACCAAGTTGTGATCCGTGTTCATCCAAGTCATAGATTTCTCTGTGTATGCGGCATCAGGCAATCGCACGTCTGCGAGCGACACGCCTAAATCGCCATGGTGACCTTGGTATACCACGAATGCGTCACGAGGAATCGATTTAGGATCGACCTCGTCGGCGTTGAGGGGGTACATAAATCTTGAACAAGAAGACGCGGTCAGGATAATCATAATGACCTCACGTGACTCGGGATTTCCGGGGTCAACCTGAACTTTCCGAGCTGGCGAGCGAGCTCATCGACATCGACGACAACGACGGGCCCACCGATGCTCAAGGTCTCAATATCAGCTGCTCTCTTGTAGAGGCAGTGTCCCACACTCAAGCGCTCTCCTTCAACGGTTGCCGACCCCCCTGTCTGTCGCTATGGCTGCCTGAAAGACCAGGACCATATCTTCACCAACGCTTACTGCAGACATGATCACGGCTTGAAGGGCGCCCTGGTCAGTTTACATGTGGTCTTTGTTGCGTTCTGAAAAGACAAACAAGCCCCGTGGCGATTGGCATCGGACGAAAGACATCCTTCTGAAACGCGACTCTTGGATCATCCAAACCATCAAAGACTCCGGGCTGAGGGGACGTGGATGTGCGGTTTCCCGAGTGGACTTCAGTGGTCGTTTATGAACAAGCCCGGCTGGGAGAAAGACAAGCGGTACATGCTCTACCAAATTCACTTCGTGCTAGTCCTCGCTACCTTGTGGTGAACGCGGACAAGGGTGAACCAGGAACATGCAAGGATCGTGAGATCCTCCGTGGTGATCCTTACAAGCTTGTCGAGGGCTGTCTTGTCGCTGGCCGCGGTATGAATGCGAGCGCCGCATACATCTATATTCGTGGAGAGTTCGTTCAAGAGGCCAATCACCTCCAACAAGCCATTTCCGAGGCATATCATGCTGGTCTACTCGGTAAGAATGCCTGTGGTTCGGGTTACTCATTCGATGTATTCGTTCATCGCGGAGCCGGCGCGTACATTTGCGGCGAGGAAACAGCCCTTCGAGTCCATCGAGGGTAGGCAGGGCAAACCCCGTTTGAAGCCACCTTTTCCTGCTGACGTCGGTCTTTTTGGTTGCCCAACAACCGTCGCGAACGTTGAGACCGTCGCTGTTGCACCCACCATCTGTCGACGCGGGGCAGCCTGGTTCTCCGGTTTCAATCGAGAGCGTAATCAGGGCGCAAAACTGTTTTGCATTAGCGGCCACGCCAATAATTCATGCGTAGTTGAAGAAGTGATGGGTATCCCCCCCAAGGAGCGACATTGTGGCGGTGTCAGGGGGAGTTGGGACAATCTACTTGGAATCATCCCCGGTGGAAGCTCTGTCCCTGTATTACCCATTGACAAATGCTCTGAGGTTCTTATGGGCTACGACTCTCTAAAAGACGCACAGTCCGGTTTGGGTACAGGTGCCGTAATCGTCATGGACAAGAGCACAGACATTGTCGTTGCTATCGCGCGGTTCTCCCCAGTAAGTCTCTCCCGAGACCACCTGTACTTTTCACGTGTGACAAGTTTCTAGTTCTACAAACACGAGTTCTGTGGTCAATGCACTCCTTGTCGTGAGGGAACCACATGGATGATGAACATGAACCGCATGGTGGAAGGCTGCGTGCACCGTTGAGAATTTGACATGCTTTTTGAACTCACGTAGTTTTCTTTCTATCCAGTCACATGATTTCGTTTACAGCAAACAAGTAGAAGGGCGTACAATCTGTGCTCTCGGGGACGATGCTGCATGGCCGATTCAAGGTCTCATGCGTCATTTCCGGCCGGAGGTTGAGGCTCGCATCGACGCATTCCGTGCAGCCAATGGTGGCTGGCTGAAGAGCGAAGTGGATCCCACGCTGGCAGTTTCAGACAATTTAGGTGCAAATCTGATAGAGCCCGGTGATAGATTATAATCTGCACATACTACGTTGGCCTCTTGTAATTCCGTGTCCACAGGACCTACTACAAGTTGGTGACGGAGAACCTATGCACGCCATGGAACTGACGGATCCGCATCATTTTTGACGGTCAACATGGTGTCATGCGATCAGTATAATAGCTACGCATGCACGATGATCTAGATGTGTACAATCATATACTCCGTGCTGCTGGTACCCGTCGCTCCGGTTGAACGTCACGAAGTTGTGGTTCCGACCTGTTGACGGATGGGAACGACATACTTAATCGGATGCATTTAGCAAAACGCATAGCCACACAGCTAGTATGATCGAAACGCCGCTGGAGTGTCGTTCCAGCACCTCCAGCATGCCGATTTGGTGTTCACTATATCGCCTCAAGTTCTTGCTTTCTTTAGCCATCCGATTACGCTCGCTCGCGACCGTCAGTTCCACCGCAGTACTCAGACGAATTGTTCCACTTTGGCGCTCCATACACAGACTCGTAACGACTCTTTTCATGAATCCCCCGTCGCACATCCTGTGTTCAGATGCTACTCACATCCCGGCGGCCAATCGTCATGTGGTGATCCAAATACCAACCACGAAATCTCACGACCCTTCCCAAACGTTTAGCACACACGCTCCGACACACAGTTCAGCTAGCTCACGGGTAGCAACCGAATCTGTTGTAACCGAGTTGGCCAGGTTCTCGGCACGGTCCAAACCCACCTGGAATATCCAACCTGGAGTCGCCGATGGAGACACACGATACGCTGAGCGTAAAAATGATGGGTATGTCTGTTGAATAGGTGAAACTTGACACTCACGATTAATCCTAGAATGTTCTCCAACTTTCGAATTCCCGCTGGAAAGGAGGCCCTGATGTATGCCTCTCGTTTCGCCTCACATACTCTCGTCTCACTTTTCTGTCGGTTTTAGGCAGCCGCCGCCGCCGCCACGAGGTTGGCAAAGGTTCGTTCATCCAGAGGGGAACCTCTTTTTTTATCACAGTGATTTGGTGCGGTTTATCTACCTCTCTATATATCCGAGCTGACCTTTGGCCAGCGAGTCTTCACTGATACCTACATTACAGAGGAAAACGGGCTCGGAGACGACATCGTGTTTTCTGCCAGCCGTCTCATTCAAGAAGCTTCTCGGAAAAATCTCCTGGACGATCAAACAGAACTCGTGCTGAATGTGGCCCCAAGCGGCGCTACTAGAGAGGCGTGCTATTATTACTTCGTCGATCCCATCGATCGTCGTCTCTTTTGGCTCACTGATGTGAGAGTAGGAAGACTGTTTCGGAAGACGTACAAAGGGGTCACTCAGCCAAGCCAGATCAGTAGGTTTTCTGGCGCCTAGCGGTCCTTCTTCTAATATGTGTCTAGAGTATCTTCTCGAGGGTTACTATTGGTATACACCCCTCTACACATCTCAGGCAAGTCCGCAATTACCGCGTCGTCTAGCAGCTGCTAACTTCGGTACTGGTGCAGTCGCCGTCTCAAGTCATTGGTCTCCAGGTCTCATTGCCAATACTACCCTCATAACCGTTGCTTTCCCAAAGAGACCTATCACGAGCTAAAAGGGATGGTGACCTATGCCAAAGCTGGTGCGTGCTATGTGAATCACGGGTCGTGTCTATTCATTTCACACCCAATTTTCAGATGTCACTACTTCTGATAGCTCAGTGAGCCCTTTCGCACAGGACGGATTGGATTCATTGCTGGAACTCGTCAAGTTATTGCCAGGTACGGTGTCTGTTGCTCCCTATATTGTTCACCAAACATGATTACACGTATAGATACTCCGGATTCACAAAATGAGTACGACAACTGTGTTGTTGGCAAGTCCATATCCCTTCATCGCAATACCACACCTAAATTCTTCGGAAAGCGCGACTGATGTCCTTGTTCGGTAAGGGTCCCAATTATGCGCCTCTGGACTAATGCTGAGTGGCAAACCAGCCCGTAATAAGTTCGTCAATTTCCATGGACAGGAATGTGCACGCCTCGACGCGGGCATTCACATCTTTGGGGAAGATTATTGGGAGGACCGACCTGTTTTCAAGGTTATAAACATCTTGCTGTTTGGGTCACTCAAGGATCATGCTCTTCGGTTGCGGCGCGTTTGGGCCGACCGTATCATTATTCAGCCACGTTGGAAAGACTTTGTAACAAGGATGATGAACGAGCTAAGTCAGTACACAATCCTAGTAAGAATCTCCCATTTTTTTACGTCTGTCTTCTGACGGTGAGCAGTCAACAGTGATGCTCATCGCAAATTTTACTTTCTTGTCCATTCCAGGAGTAGTTGACACTCCAACGTTTCCCTCGACTGCATCGCAGATTATTCTCTACGGCTCAGCGCTCACGACACTTGCAGCGATCGTTGTGTCGTTTGCATTACTGAAGGTTTACAGCAATCCAGGGCTTATGTTTGCCGGTACTGCAGTATGTCATCCCCAGCCGCTTGCAACCATTGACCATTATCCCTGACACGACAGCTTCTTTCAGGCCAACGCTCTACAGAACATAAGCAAGAAAGTGGGGATACCCTTTCTTGCAATTACCCATAGCCTGCCTATGACTCTGCCAATCTGGTCGTAAGTCTTGTCAAGTTCTGCTCATTCCACCTTTTCACTTCTTGTTCAGGATCACACTTTTCCTCGTCGCTCTGGCATACCAGATTTTCAGTCCAAATCATCTTGTTTCTGTCATAGTTCTTGGAGTAGCGTGCTTCATTCTTGTTTTGCTCGGTGTGCTCAGCCTGGTCACACTAATTTCTTTCGCTGGAAATAGCTAGTCGATGGACGCTAGTATCGCCTGCGCTCATTCTCTGTAAACTAAATCACATTACACACGGTGTTTGATAGTTTTACGACTCGTTTCATCTTTCCTGTTAGGGACAACAGCAAAAAGCTGGCCAACGGCTGGCTGGCGAAGGAGGTTCAGGTATCCGTGGGGGATAGCTTACAACGCGCTGTAGTGGTAGCGCTGGGTGAGTGGATGCCGGAGTAGACACGACTTCATGGCTGGAGTTGGATGAAGTGTCATTTCCGGCGACATCATGTGTCGCTCCATAAGTTGCCTAAGGATCTATGCGTCAACAACACATACCAACATAGAACATTAGGAACCCACTTGGTTTGTTCTACCTCCCGCTACGGTCTCCAGTCTGCTACCGATGGGCAGCATTTCTGTCTGCTGTGGGTCGTGGCGGCGATGCTCAGTAGGTAGAGTATCATCCTCCTTCCATCGCTGGAAATGTTTCATCACCCGTGTTAACTGTTTACCTAGGCGTCGAGTCCTAGATTGACTGGATGAATGTCTATTCTGACGAGGGTTAGTCTCAGCATCAATTTTGTTTTTCGGCCCAGGTGACGTAGTTGGCTGCTCGACATGGAGTCAGGATGGATGCACGCAACCATGATAAAGTGTACAAACTTCTTCAGGAGATGGATGAAGTACCGGGACATCCACCTGTACAGTATGAACAAAAATCAGTTATAGAGTGGACGAAAGAAAAGCAAGACTTAGATCACCTTGGCTGCGTCATTCTGCCCGTTCGTGTTGTAGCAGGGATCCTGGTCAACGGCAGCATTGGATATAGACTGCTCTGAATCTGAGGAATTATCGGGGTCGACAGGAGACTCCTACACCAGGAGTTAGTACGGATACGTGACAACACTGGGACGTGTCCTGACTTTGGGACGAGGGCGAATTTTGTAGCGTGGTTGAGCAGGCTTAGGACCCACTTTGAATTTCCTGCGTGGGCCATCCGACTTGGCACCGACTCCGAAATCAATGTTTCTTGGGTTTTTGTTCACTTGCGAAATTCTCCCAACACCAAGCAAGAAAACACATACGAGGACTCATCAAGCAAGATTTGAAAAAGGGTGCGGCGCTGGCGGAAGTACTCGATTGTACTGTGAATGCCACTCTTTGCTTGAGTTACAGTATTGCCAGTCCTTGAGATTAGAGCCTCCATCTCGGTCAACGCATCCAAGCACATTTGAGGGTACTCGTTGGTGAACCACTGTCCAAGGGTACTGCTACCTGCAGACGAGTAGAGATCATCAAGAAAGACACTAGAAGCATATAAGATGCGTCTGAGGTCGACATGAAACTGGATCAGGGAGTCATCATTGTCATAGTCATCGTCGGCCGCCGAGAGTACCCTTCCGGATGCTAGAACAATGCGAACCATTGTCATAGTGTCCGTGTCCATTTTGTCCTTGAGTTACACAGGCAGTTGAGGAAACTGGAAATGAAGGCGTGGAGACGCGCAATCCTTCGTGTCAGCACTGTCGGGCGTGCGCTTTCATTTGGCCATTGTTGTCCAATGGTTCCCGCCATCAACACGTTTCCATCATGTGAGTACATACTTACTGGGGACTTACATTGAGCTGGGAATGAACTTTAGCTTTGACGCCAACCTGTTGTTTTGACTCACTCAGAGTCTTGGACCTCGCGTCGAGTCGACGATTTCAGATCGCTCACTCGCCACTCTATTTCTCATCGGAATGGTAGCCAAAAGTCGAGTTAACCCTGCCCATGATTCAGAGATGTTTGAGGTGCGTAGCGCTTACCGACGTCTCAAGCCAAAATGGCTGAAAATCGTGTTATACATGCAGAGGTGGAACGTAGTCGGTGTCAATCAATCAGCACTAGTGACAAATATCCTGTCCCACTACTCAGGGCCTTTTGATGGTGCACCACAGTGCTGCCAGACGACGTTCTGCTAATATCAAGTTGCCAGTGTTCCGGGAATTGATCCAAAATGCTGACGATGCAAACGCGGAAAAGGTAGAAATACAATTTCTAACAGAAGGCAATGGCGATGAGCTCAAGGATGCTGGCGTTAATGTGAGACGGTCTCATAAATTATAATTTCCTTGATGCAAAGCCCTCGTCTTTGTTGTAGGTATGCAAGTGGGTCATCCGCGACAATGGAGATGGTCTGAGGGATGACGGGTGGGGGAAGCTCTGCACGATAGGTAACTTGGCGATTATCTTGTCGGTCATACGTAGTTTGACCTATGGTCTACAATAGCTAGCGGAAACGAGGATTCAGAAAAAGTTGGCACCTTTGGTGTCGGTGAGTAAGTTGATGGTCATCTTCGGGCCTGAAGAACTTAGGTCATTGGAGGATTTTATACGGTCCTGGGCGTGTGTGACCAGCCTCTTCTAAGGTCCAAAGGTAAGGCATTTCCCATTGGAGTCGTCAGTGATTGTTAGTGAGACATCTTTCAGGCCAAGTTTTGATGATGAAAAAATTTCAGGGCGATGAGGTTGGTACACTCGATAGCGTGCAATTAGTAAAAGATGATTCTAATTACTGATGTTCAGCTGCGTTGGCAACGGGAGCCCTGTGAAGATGATGGGTGGACTACCATCGAGCTTGATCTGAAGAAGAAATTGGTGGAACGTCTTCCAAATCTGTCTCACCTAGCGAGGTTCCTCATTTCCTCAATAACGTTCTTGGAGAAAGTCAACACCATCGCTGTTTTCCTTGGCGATCGGATGTCTGAGGTCCTATACATCCAGAAGAAGCCTGAATCCGGTTCTGAGTCACCGGTTGAGATTCCAGTGACCAGTAGTCCAGGGATAACGGCCATTAAATCTATCAACTTCACCAGTACGTGCATTACCTCGACTTTTTGATCTTTTCTGAGGGTTCTCGTGTAGCGCAACATGTTACGGTTCATGCCATGGGGAAGGAGTTCCTTCCAGAACCAAAAACTCATCCTGCCAAGAAGAGTTCTCGTTTGAAGGGCTCTACGTTTTCTGGGGCGCCGAACCAGGAAACTATCTCTCAACTGGGTGAAATGAAAATGGACTCTGTTGTCAGCTATTGTCTCTATACTGCAGAAATAAAAGCACGTCCGCCAACGGGGATGGAGGAAGGAGTACTGAAAAGTCTTCCGTGCAGTTTCTCGTGCAGAGCTGTCTACGTATGTATTTCTTTTAGTGCGAATTTTTCTGATTGTACTCGTTGTAGTTCAACATAGGGCAGCAAGAGGATATAGATGGAAGTCCGATGAGGCACCTTTTCGAGGGACTAGATGGAATTCTCCCGAAAAATAATGGGTGAGGTTACCAGCTATTTTACACCACCTCAGTTACGAAGTGCAAACAAGTGGCCGCATCTTTATAGTGAGAGAACTGGGTTCTTAGCTATCTAGACGTTTACTGACATCTGCAGGGTCAAAGCACTAAAGAGCCCACTGGTATTGGATTGCATGTCGCAACCAAGCACATCATTCCGGATGTGGTGCGTAGTTCGGTTCGATTAGGGTAGGTGTCCTCTTTGTTATTGTATGGCAGTGACGCTGATTTCTTGTTAGCTATAGCCATGCTGATAGTATGTATCGGAACTGCTGCATTCTGCCATTTACTAATCGATACCGACAGAATGGAACAAATCACTCTTGAACACAACCGGACACCTGGCGCGAGCTGTATACGACCATGAAATGAAGATCGCCAGTATGTCAGATCCTGCCAAACTCAAGAAATTGGGACTATACACCATGCAACGATTTGCGTTTGTTCGGCATCCAGCTAGTCAAGCATCGCTTCATCTCAAAACTGGTTTTTTCTCCACACGAAGCCAGAGCGTCTTATCCAACTCTGGAATTTGTGACGTCTCTGATGTCAGGCAATACGACAAAGACCTGCATTCCGTTCTCAAGAATATTCCTTATCTACATGCTGAACTCCCAGCGGAGCAGCGGAAATTGATCGAAGGAAAATGGGATGTTTCACCCATTGGCGACGACGACATGATAACAGCATTCACTTCTCGCTGCCTCTCCGAAGAGGGTATGGAAGCATTCTTTGGTTGGTGGGAGAATGCCACAAACAAAGGGATTCTTACAGTAGACGAGCAAGATGAAAAATGGTTCTTCGAGCGACTACGCGATGAAGGCCAGCTCCAATGTGAAGAGTGTGGAGTGATCAAATTGAAGGAAATCAAACGATACACGCAACTCACTCACCATAAGGAACTTCTCCCCCCAAAGACTATTTACATCCACCGGGCACAGGACTACGTCAAATATCTCGACATGCTTAAATGGAAGCCGCTGGATCCCATCAATTGGCTGCAATTCGTTCTCGACCATGCAGACCCTGAGAAGGCATTTGACAGTCGTGTTCTTACTGCCCTTGCTGGTATACCAACTACGTCGTTGCAGATCTGGAAACAAGCCGAGGACCTTTTGTCGTCATTTGAGTGTATAAGCACAAGTCATGGGCTTAAAAAGCCATGTGACTCATATCTCAGGATTGCTGGTATCTGGAGCGATATATCTATCGTCAATGTCGACCGCCTACTCACCGATCAAGTGTATGAACGCCTTGGAGTTCGTTCAAGGTTAGATTGGGATGGACTACTCATTCGGTACAGGGAATGGTCGGCTGTTAGGCTTGCCTGGAAGATTGACGATAACCTTTAGATTGGAAGCGTCGACTGCCGCTTACACAAACGATCGTTTTTTGCCTTACCTCATAGATATGGTGGCGAAGAATCATCTATTGGACAAGCAGATCGAAGACCTGAAGAAGAGGAAGGTCTTTGATTCCAAAACTCATGGTAAACTCCCCACGACGGCGTTACACCAGCTAGATAAACTAGACGACATTGGACTTCACGAGCTTGGTCTTCCGATTCTCGCTCTTGATGGAATGGATGGCGCTCGTACGGATTTCCTGACCAGGTTAGGTGTCAGGTCGTATCCGCCGCTTGAAGTGATCGACAAATGGCTGGCCACTTCGGACAACACAAAGGTTCAAAGCTTGGCTGTCCGGTGTCTTAAAGAGAATGGCGCAGGGTATCGTGAAGAGGTCAAGCAACCCGGCGTTGCTTTAATCCCTACGAAAAATGGGACGTTGGCTCATCTGGACGAGGTAGATGTGACAAATGCCGTGCTGCTGGATTCTCACTCGAGTACTGACTGCGTGTCCCACATTAGGTGTTCACCTGTTCTGACTGGGAAGAATTGGGATACCATATAATATCTGGTTCGCTCGCAGAGTATACAGACGTACTTGGCCTCGGAAAGAATCCTCCACCTGAGAGACTGATCGAAGGTCTTAAGAATGGAACAAGGAGTAAGGAGATGGCCAGGGCATGGTTCAGGCAACTTCTGCAGTGCGTAAAGGGTGCGTCTTGTTTTTCCCAGAAAAGAAACCACTCGAAAACAATCATGACAGATTTCAGGAAGAAAGAGTCAGAGGAACTTGAACAAATCCCATTCATTCCATTCGAAGAACCTCACCTACTATCTGCCACCCCCAAGTGCCTGAAAGAATGTTTCGTCATGTCCTCGCTTCCCAAAGACAAGTCTCACCTGAGGGATATTCTACCGTTCATAGATTTTGGCGAGGATGGAGATTGTCTCCTGCTTGCTTGCGCTCTGAGGAAAAAACTTCCTGAAGCATCAGACATTGCAGGGGCGATGGTAGCTTGTCCCCAAGGCTTTCTGGAACGAGCAAAGGTCAACCGGTATGTAGAATTCATTCCCTGAAACTCCTGAGAGTCCTCACCTTCAACCAGTTATGAGGATGAACTTCGCGACATTGCCAAAGGGTTTGACTCGTTTTCTGAAGAACTCCAAAAAGCCATGCGTACATCACCTATCTTGCTTGCACGACGCCGCGTACGAGGCGAATCTTACGAGGAACAGTTGAGGCCAGCATGCGAAATCTTGATAGGCGGCGACAAAGAAAACCTACATGATTTTGGTCAATATGTTTTCATAGCTCCAGACGGTCTCAAGAGTGAGTGCTTGAACTTCTACTGTGCTCGAGTTGCCTACAACTTACTCCTTCGATAGCATTGTACGAGAAACTAGGTTCAAAGCCACTGGATAGTTGCGTGGCATACCATATTTACCCCACGGACGCCGAAACCATGCTTCCTTTGCCACTCGATCGTGGAGACATTCTACAATGTGCGAGGATTTTCAAGGACGAAGAGCCGGCGCAAGAATGGCAATTTGACATCTTTAGCTGCAGCCTTTTTGTGAAAACATGCCGAAAAATCGAGCTGGTGAAGGAGCTTGACTATTCACAAGCTGGCATCGTCTCTGAGAATGTGCCGATATCTGCCTCTCGGGAGGTCGCAGCTGGATTAAAGGAAGACTCGAAAGACTCGATTACCCTCTGGGTTGTCAAAGACCATAAGAACATGTATACTGAGTATGGCAACGCCGATTGATCCGACAGTTTCCCTGACTTGTGACATAGTATTGCGACTTCACTTTGCCGAAAGCTGCTCAAGACCTATTCGCGAAGAGACGTTCTAGCAATGAAGCTACTTTTGGTGGATAAGGAAAGTCGCGGCGTCGCTCAAGACGGTAAGCTCCTCAACTCTTGTCGCTGATGCATATTGTAAGTGCTCCAACTTTCAGATATCGTCGCTCAGTTGGAGACATCAGGTAGTTTCACCTGTTCTTTAGCATTAAGTGATTCAATCTGATCCAGTACAAGGTCGATTATACACAAACTCGAACAATCTTTCCATTGACCCTACGACCCCTCCCACTCCAGTTGCCCCGCTGACTGTGGGGCATGCGAGGAGAGGGCTACTAAACATGGGTAGAGGAAGGGCTGCGGTTTCAAAATTGGGTAAGTTACCTCGTTTTTGCACCCAATCTGGCTTGACGCAGCCTCGTAAGACCCCATGGAGTTAGCGAAGCAAGCGATTAGTTTAGCCCCACACCAGGCTGATTCATCCGAGGCATCTCGGAGGTCATTCGTGGACGTAGTAACTGGGTTGAAGAGGAAGGATATCCGTTGCAAGCAAATCAACACAAATCTTGAAGTAGATGGTGCGGACTACTTGTCTTCTCCGACAAATTAACCCACAGTTGTCTCGCAGAGCGCTTCAAGAGGCACGACATCACGTTTTATATGGCGAGTGAGTGTGCATGAGTTCCACGCCGGCTTACATTTTGTTGAATATAAATATAACCAGCACAGTCTCGACACCGGGATAGACCCAAGGAAGTGGTGGAAATGTTTGCAAAGCTCATCGTCGATCTTTCCGGCGTATTCAAGAAGGACCCCCGCATGATCTGCCGCATATTTTGGAAGGATACAGACCGCGATCTTATGGCCTTCAACCGCAAGCCAGGATACGTCTATTTTAACCTAGCACATTATTACGAATACCGTGCGCAGTCTGACTTGATTGTCGTACACGGAGATTGATATCATGGCTATAGACCACGTCCCACGAGTGGACAAGAGGCGTGTCGTTATGGATTGGTAAGTCCATCTCCTGCACAACGTCAAAACTAACTCTACATTCGTGTGCCATTCGTGCAGGTACCTCATCTTTGCGCACGAAATCGCCCATAACACATCCTCCCAACATGACGAGGTTCACGAGACAGCTTTCATTGGGCTTTGCATGTCGCATCTAGATGCCCTTCGTGCACGCTTCCGGTATCAGCCTCCACTAGGCTCGATATGATGACGCTCTCAAAAGACGTTCATTACTTACCCTCATCTGATTCTCGGTAGCACAATTGGCGGTCTAGCCCGTCTGTACAAGACAAGTTGCGAATGAATTGTGATCATCAGTAAATCTACATGACAAGGTTAAGTGGGTGTGGCGGAGCATGACAGGGGGGCTACGAGGTGGGGCTCGGTTGGATCCGAGCTGAGCTGGATGACGAATGAGTCCCACATCATGCAGATCATGACGACGGCGGCTGTGGGGCCAGGGGAGAGAGATGGGGTCCACGTTGCCGAGTCGCTTATCGGATACGGGGTGTGGAATTGCTCCTGGGTATATGGATCTCTCTCTCGAAAATAACGTCGGACGTGGTGTTGCGGGGGTCACGGTTGGCTCTCTCGTCACCCCCCGTGTCATCACCGAGAGGGTCCAAGCGTAGACGAAAGCCCACGTCCCCCTGGCGCAGATTTCCGACATCGTTTGATGTCTAACTGTGATGGTTCTCGGGTCGCACAGAGCCCGAGTCGAGATGGCGCGAGCGGAGCCCGACGACGTGAGGGGGAGAGAGAGAGAGAGAGAGAGAGAGAGAGAGAGAGAGAGAGAGAGAGAGGAGATGTCCGTCGCCTCGAATGGAAACGGAGGATTGGAGCGGTTCGTGAAAGCGAATGCGTGAGAGCCGTTAGAGTCGAAGAAACGTTGGAGAGCGGGACAAGACAAACAATGATTGTTAGAGGTTTGGATTCACTGCGTCACACCATGTAACACTCAATCTTGTTGTCAGCCACTACTATAGGTCGCAGGTCATCATTTCCACCCAAGCACTGCCTGCCGTCGAGTTCTTTTTATTTCCTTCCGTGTGTCAATGGCATCGTACGCGGAGCTCATCAGACAAGATGTGTACAAGTCTTGCGATGCGACCTCGTGGCCACCTTCCGTCTCAAAGTTCATCCGGCCTCTGCAGAGCAAGTTGAAAATACTCAGGTGACGCGCAGTGAGTTCTTCTAGATTTCGAGTTACTCATGTTTACTTGGAAGAAGGGTTCGCTCCAGTATATCAACGAGAGCGTAATTGACCTGGTCGATCAAGCTTGCGCGTCTGGTGTTGATCTCTGGGATAATACAGACAAAGTTGCTGATAAGGAGGTGGAACAGCGTCTGCGCGCCGTGTTTAATACCGCGCTCGTCGACTGTGCCAGGATTCGAGCAGTCATTGAAGCAGAAAACCTAACAGACACCCCATTTCGAAAGGAGTCCTTCCCTGTCGTCTTTGTGAGGAACGCTGTCTTGGATGTTCACGACTTTCCTCACTGTGCGTCTGCGGTCGTCTGACGAAGCTGGTGCCAGTTCATCCAGGGAGGACGTCCCTGTGGTTTTCCACGGCATTTCAGCGGGGAGGCAATCCCGATTCTACAGTATATGCTATCTACCGCTCATCATTTCAATTTGCCAGGAGATGCCCGTCGAGAAGGATGATTCCGACCTCGAACATCAACCTAGCGACGAGGAGGGTTCCTGCGTCGAGTCCGAATTATTCAATCGTTCGCTATCCACCATGTCAGAATTCCTCAATGCTTGCGAAAGAACCAAGATACCCGAGGTCGAGGAAACGCGAGAGAAAGGCTTTCTCGCGCCACATTTTGATGCCCACTTCCCCAGTCCA
Organism: Tylopilus balloui; assembly: GCA_038089995.1. Lineage (NCBI taxonomy): Eukaryota > Fungi > Basidiomycota > Agaricomycetes > Boletales > Boletaceae > Tylopilus > Tylopilus balloui. The sequence goes on from JBBPLW010000243.1 coordinate 22,942, forward strand.
CAACTTTACCATCTGTTTGCCATATACCTGTGCTCTGCCGGCCGACGAGAAGCAACTCCCGTTCTTGATGTCCAGCTTGCTGTACCAGCGGCGAGTGTGGCACATTAACAATCCGTTGACTGGGTTGGAATTCTCAAGGTACGACGCGACGATCAGATTATTCGCGGGATGGCTTGAAGAGGATCTAGCTTCCAATCGTGTTCTGGTGAGTAATCTACCACCATTTTGAGATTTCTCGTCTGAGAACTGGTCTGCTTGTGTAAGCCATGTATCTTGGGAGATAGGAACTCCACTCAAGCTCGATTTATCGTTGCCCTCGGTGGCTCTTGTCGTCTCTCGGCTCCTGTGAGGTCTGGAACCACACGTACATGGCGTCCGTGACTCCGTCAGTCACACTGTGGGCGCAGTTATCAGCGAGATACAATTACATTCGTCACTTTCATGGCGGATTAACACAGGTATCCAAAAGGAGGACTCTGCTTCCATTCCAGAAAACTACAGTACCCGAGACACGATTGTCCAATGGATTAAAAGTCAGAAGTACTCGGCGGGCGAAGAGTGCGTCCCTCCATACCATTTCTTGTGCATTCGATTGCTGAGTCGTACTGACAGCGTAATGCCTCCCCGTGAGGAAGCAGACAAGAACAGCTTGTAGGCTTCCTAGTTCCCTGCATCTTCTTCCGTGTTTCACTGTTTGCCCTGTAGACCTGGTTCCACGACGTCGCCACCGCCACAGCAGTCGACCTCTAGAAAACCATCGTGAGACTGCCTTTGTCCCTTGCCAGTGTTTGAAATCCATGTTTCCTTTGCGCAGCTATCCACCACCTCCTTTGTCGGGTTCCATCCGGGGAGAAAAGTTTGCTGGTCCCGTGAGTTACGAGAGTCATGGACAGTTATCCGTTTGATAGTCTGTGCAGAGAGGTTTGTGAACCGTACGCTCACACTGATAGCATTGCAATGCTTCGTTCACCATTATCATGTTCCGCGTGAGTGCATACAAAGAGCTTGACAGCATCTGCTGACCGCAATTATTGTGCAGATTTACTGCAACTACCGAGCAGGATGATTTCAGGATTTATCACTGGATGTTTGATCGTCGGGTGATACCGCAGTCCATTCCATTTGAATTGGAATTTCGTAAGGAGTACGGCGCCATGACAGGCTTCATCTGGCCCGAGACATGGCGCGTCAGAGTAAGTACCTCTGCATTACACTTTTATCTTGATGTACCTCAAATTTTTCTTAGCAAGACCTCCCATCGGTCGACGCTGCACTGGAGCCGTGCATACAAGAACTCTTGGAGAGTGTAGCTTCACTTGAGCGACAACTGGTGCAGTTGAATGCACCCCTGTGGAGGGGTTTCCTGTCGACTCGCGAATTCTCGAACAAAGCCTTTCAGGCATCTTGGAGATCTCGTGAAAAAAGGAGCTACAGCAGAACGCGCATGAAGTGGCGTGGCGCCATGACCACGATCGCTTGCTGTTGGACTTCTTCATTCGCCTCGTCCAGCCAATGAAGGATGATGCGTCATATGCACTAAATGATGGTCACTCAATCGCACACCTGGAAGATCCCCCTTTCCGCCCAGTGTATGTCTTTGCTTATATAGTTAAACGTGCCTTTCTTGATGTTCTGCAGTTTAGAGACAACCCTCCATTTCCCCAAGAGTGGCATTTTTCAAAGCGGCGGCCAACTCGATTTCCAATGTTTAATCTGGAGGTTCGTCCATCGTGAAGCGACAGATCTTGAAAGTTGGTTGCGAGGGCAGGGCTGTTTCCAACACGAATATGGTCGCGAGCTTGACTGTATTTCATTCGCCTTTGCCCAGTGTTCCTTTTGGAGACGGGTAACTGAAGAAGAGACGGAGGCCTTGATGATTTCAAAGCTCAGTAAGAATCCGTGGACCGGACGATGCGATGCGTTGGAACGTTTGCTGATCGAATTCCAAATGTGTCACTCAAAGACGTCGGCCACTTCCCACTTGTCCGCCCCGCTCGAAAAAATGATGGCAGAAGAAGAAAAAACGAAACAGAGGCTTCGGAGACCAGATTCAGAGTCCGGCCTGACGGGGGCAGGGCGAAGCATCGGCCAGGACGCTAAGTAACTCTTTGACTGATCCGGACGTATCTGCTGGTACAGGAAATGCGATGAACGGAACGCGCTATACCATACCGTTATCCTCTTTCTCTCCTTCCATGCAGGGTTTGGATAAAGGACAAGCAGGCTTAGCGGAATTAATGTACGTACTGGCTTCCAAGATTCAGCGGCTCTGAGTCGGAGCAGATGGTATATGTCGTGAACTACCAATCCTGACCGCCGAATACAAAAATGCATCCGACAATCTGATGAAAGGTACGAATCAGGTCAGGATGTACCTCGTTGCATCCGTCAAGTTCCTTCAGGCCGTCGGGATCACGAATGTCCCTGTGTACGGCGTATACACGGACGGTCCCATTGCGGTCCTACCAGCTGCAATCGTTCGGGACGACAACGTACGTTGACTTGTTCACTCCCGCTTGTCCGCGCTAGACTCGTGACCAGTCCGTTTAAAAGACGCAGCCGCGCGAGAGAGGCAGGCCGTCGAATCCCCCGCGATGCATTCGTGGTATGTATACCAAGGTCACTATGGCGATTTAGGTGCGTCTTTGGTGCCGCGTACACGGGGAAATCTACGACTTGGGTGAACACAGAAGGTCGGTCACAACTTGGTCGTACTGCAGTGCCTCCACCAGGTGCCTCGTGAGAAGATTACCAGAAGATCGTTTGGTGTGTTCTTTGCATCCCGACGACCCTATCGTAACTTGTTAATAATAACACTCCTCTCTCTCTTCTTCACACGGCGCTCTCTCTCAGGTTCTCTGAAATCGTTGGTATTCCCCAATAACGACGTACTGAGTCTGAGGGATCGTATGTGGGAGATATCACCAACGTTGGTACGGTATGACGTGACGGAGCGGACGTCGGTGGACGTGACGCCCGCAAGTCTGAAAACGCCGGCAGCGACGGCAGCGGGTGCCAAGGCGTCTGGCGCACCGTTCAAGAAGCCGACTACCAACCTTTACCAAACGGACCC
>JBBPLW010000244.1:0-25981 GCA_038089995.1 Tylopilus balloui
CACTCGGGCTTTGCCCGCCAGGGCACAGTGTACGATCTACAACTTTGAACAACCTTGCCCTCTACCTCACCAATCGGTACGAGCAGCTCGGGTCGATGGAAGACCTAGACGAGGCCGTTGTGCTCGTTCGAGAAGCACTTGGCCTTTGCCCGCCTGGGCACAGTGTACGATCTACAGCTTTGAACAACCTTGCCGGCTACCTCTCCAATCGGTACGAGCAGCTCGGGTCGATGGAAGACCTGGACGAGGCCATTGTGCTCGTTCGAGAAGCACTTGGCCTTTGCCCGCCTGGGCACAGTCTACGTTCTACAGCTTTGAACAACCTTGCCGGCTACCTCTCCAATCGGTACGAGCAGCTCGGGTCGATGGAAGACCTGGACGAGGCCATTGTCCTCGCCCGAGGAGCACTCGACCTTAGGCCCCAGGGTCACCCTGATCGATCAACATCATTGGCAAACATCGCGCACTATCTCTGCCAACGGTTTACGCGGTCGAACCAGTTGGCGGACAAGGAAGAGCTATTCAATCTCTACAGTCAGCTGGCACACGTAGACCAATTTGTGTCTCCTTCCCGTCTATCTGCTTCTAGGGATTGGATCAATATAGCCGAACGTTTCCAGCATCCGACTCTACTTCTCGCATACGAGACGTCCCTTCGATTACTTACTCACTACCTTGCAAGTCTCCCGTCTCTACCTCAACATCTTGGCATTCTCAAGAAGCACGCCTCATCCCTCGCAGTAGACGCATTTTCAGTCTGTCTTCGTCATCGTGCTCCTGCGCGTGCAGTTGAGCTTCTTGAACAAGGTCGAGGTGTCTTCTGGAAGCAGCTCACTCGTATCCATTCTCCGCTTCACGATGTCAGAGCATCTGGTCCGACAGGAGAAAAGTTGGCAGACAAGTTCACGCACTTGTCTTTTCTCATTCGGAATGCTCTCAATTCACCTGGTGTAGATCAGCACGATCGGGTGTGCCGTCTCAACCTTGAAATGCAGACACTCGTGGCAAATATCCGCGAGTTGCCTGGCCTCTCCCGTTTCCTTCTTCCATCCCTCTTCTCAGATCTCCAACATGCGGCCAGTGCGGGACCTATCATCATCGTTAATGCAAGCGAGTATGGCTGTGATGCACTCATCGTCCTCCACGATCGAGATCCTGTTCATATCCCTTTGCGTATCACATCGGAATATGCTCGTGGCCTCTCAACCGACCTGCGTACGTTGACCAAGCGTGTAAAGACGGTCGATGTAAAGAGAGAGCTCGTGATGCTTCTACGCGATCTATGGGATCGGATCGTCTCTCCCGTCGTCGATTTCCTCCAGACGGTCATTCCACCTCATTCTCGTATCTGGTGGTGTCCCACTGGCGAGTTCTCTCGATTACCTTTACATGCTGCTGGTCCATTTCGGAATGGTCAGCAGTATCTGCCTGATCTCTACATCTCGTCCTATACCCCAACCCTCACCGCCCTTATTCGTGCCAGGCAATGTGATCCATTAGATCCTGGAATTGAGCAGAAGCGATTCATTGCCATCGGTCTAGCCAATGCCGCGGGTGAGAGGGAATTGCCTTCTGTAGCCGAAGAATTGGATATGATTGGTCCCCGCGTCGACGGCCTCGCTGTATTCTCGTGCGTAGACGGAAAGAACGCTTGCATTTCTAGGGTAGTCGAGGAGCTCGGGAGGAATGAATGGGTCCATCTTGCCTGTCATGGTCTCCCGAAACCTGAACGCCCGTTTGAATCCGCGTTTGCTCTTCACGATGGACAGTTTACGATCCAACGGATCATCGGGTGCGACCTGAAGAATGCCGAGTTTGCGTACCTCTCAGCGTGTCACACGACCGTCGGGGACGAGGACAGTCCAGATGAGGCGATTCACCTTGCGTCGGCGATGCAGTTCATCGGATTCCGTTCGGTGATTGGCACGATGTGGGCAGTGGATGATGCTGGGACGAAGAAGATCACACCGACGTTTTATGACCATTTGGTGGACGGATCTGGTCGTCTGGACTATACCCGGGCAGCGTACGCGCTGAACAAGACGATGAGGTCTGTGAAGGTATCATTCGATCAACGTGTTCTTTATATCCATCTTGGTGCTTAGTTCTGGTACTGCTATGCTGTTTGTCCTTGTTCGCTTTCTTGCTTTGCGTTGCTCGTACTCGTTTTGTGTACTGCTGTCAGATATGTCGTCCATGATTACTTTCGCTTTGGATTGTCTGTACTCCCGTGTATATAAATGTAGCTATCGTTGCTTCAGTGGCCGCGCGAGGTCTCGGCGATCTTTGAGTCCTGCGTTCAGATCAAACGGTCAAGCTCTTGCTTGCGGTATTCCTTGAGCAATCATTTTTTACATGCAACAAGTAACTCGAAAACAAAAAGTGTAAGGAAAAGGCTGGCTATTCCCGATTCTTGGAATAGAAGCTCGATGTTGGCCCCTCGAAGAAAGTTGCGCGTATGGACATGTTCCAGCACTATCCGAGTCCCCATTATCCGACCGTACAGAGTATGCAAGCATAGAAACAGAAAGAAAGAGATGCGCGATCCTAGCAAGCAAGAGGGTATGTACAACATTGGATGGTATACGGTATATTTGAACGTAGCGTTTCAATCAAAGAAAGTGGGGGCAGATCAATTAATAAAGTAGTGAAACGATGGGCTCGCGTCCCGTCACATGGCAGACACTGAAAGCAGAGTGATCGGGCAAGCTTGCCAACGCGCTCGCTGCGATCACCTGTCGCGCTCAATGCGTCGAGCGGACATTGTCCAAGACATCGTAGGGGGAGGGGGGGTATGCATGCATTCCAGAGGTCATGACAAGCAACAAACATGGACGCCACGGGGTTAAACCGCTGGTGCGGCGTTCTCATGGACCTTGTCTCGGGCTCGTCGCGGCCGTCAACGCTGGATCCCCGGAGGCGTCTGTGGGTGCGGGCGGAATCTCCGCCTCGGCGCCTCCACTGGGGCTCCTGCAGATCTTGAATACGAGCTTGCCTGCTGCCTGACCCTCCTCGAGGAGTTCGAGCTCCACCGCTGTCGTTGAGACCGCATCAGTCGTTCAGTATCCGGGAGGGAAAGGAACAAAATAAAACAAGACACACGTGTCTCCGAGTGTTCGAGCAGGTCGGCAAGGGTCTCCTTGCTCTCCGTCTTCTTGATGATTTTGTAGCTGAAAAAGAATCTTCGCGCGTACACTTCGATCTCGACCTTGGACGACTCGATGCCCGACCTGTTGAAAACAGGGTGTTCAAACGACCACCCGCTGGAGCGTCAGTATCCTGATGCGATGCAGTATACAGCCGTTTTTTTCGAGGACGCACAGCAGGACGGTGTCGTTCCAACTCGCCACGAATTCGTCTTCCTTGTTGTACTTCGCCGTCTTCGTCTTCTGCGGGACTCTGCCGCTTTTGACTCTCACGTAAAAGAGCCCGCTGAAGAAGCCGACTTTTGCAGGAAGACCGCTGGCTTTGATGTCTGTCCAACGGAGGGGGCGATCATGATGACGAGAAAAATAGAAACGGATATACAACGCAAACAGACCTGTAATCTCGACGGTGATCTCTTCAGGTTTTTTGCCCTGTTCTTGTGTTTCGGCAGGCGGTGCGGCAGAATCGTCCTTGGCTGGCGCGTTTGGCGTCGACATCCTTGCAGAGAGGCCTAGATCTCCCGTATGCAAACGGCGGAGACGGAGAAAAGGATACACCAAACGAGGGCTGGTACAGGGTGCGGAGAAGTCGAGAACAACGAGCCTGAGGAGAAAACGTCTGGCTGAGAACAAGCACTCGAAAGCGCTCGAGGCCGTCTGAAGAACGGGATGACACACCACCACGGAGCTTCTTCTCGCATCAGGCTATATACACCTGGCCAGCTGGCACACCCTCCCCCTCTCTCCTCCACTCTCGCTCCGATGCCGCCAATCAGATTCAGGCGCAATCCCTTTCTGCTTCGCGAAATCAATACGCTTCCCCCCGGGAGAATCGAAGCGGTGGCAAGGGTTCGCAAGGCTAAACGTCACGCCCCCACCGATGGCGAGGCGCGGCGAACTGGAGAACACCTCCGTCCTTCTTCACTCGTCATCCCGTCACCAGTAGAGGGTGGTCCGTACCTCTCATATGAGTCGCCCCCTCATTTCCCGTCGACAGTACATCTCCGGGCGGGGTCGACGACACAGACCGACCCGTGTGTGTGTGTGCTGTAAACGGGTAGGACAAGACCCCATGCGTGAGATCACGTTCTCGTGGATCGTTTCTGGTTGGACTAGGACACCCTACATGTTCAACGCGGCACCACCTGCAACTTTTGATCGAGCAGCACTCGTCGAAGAAATGAAATAAAAGAGGGGTCGGCCAACCAAACAAAATGTATAAAGATCCGCGCAATGAGCGGCAGGATGGATAGGGCGAGGTGACGGATAAGCAATGAGTTGAGTCCGGTGGAGCTTTGCTACTCCACCGCCCGGCATGACGTTGAATTCAGTGGGCGTGTCCGGCTAGACCCGTCCATGTGGACGCTCGTACGTGTATACGGCAGTTACTTGGAAGGTGTTACTGTCCCTTTCATCCTACCAGCAAGCGAGGTCTAAGGAAGCTGCTACGGAATGGAATGCATGTACATGAAAAGGACGTCGGTCGAATTTGGTTTTGACGACGCACTTCCAACGACTTGCACACCCCATGCGGTCTTCCAAGAGGCGGAAAAGGACAGCTTAGAGAAGCCCGACGATAAAGCCACGAGGACGGACCTGAACCCTTACTTTCCCTATCAAACGTGCGTGTGATCTGCAAAAGAGAACATGCACTGTCCGCAAGGGACCCCTTGGTAATGAATCCATATGAAAAACGCCTTGCATTCCACGTCACACAGTGGCGAGACTATCACAACACGCGTTCGTTGTCAGACCCACAGGGTCAACCCACGGCGATCCCTTCCTACCTCCTCTGCGAACAACGCATCAAACTCTTGGACAGACTGCCCGATGACGCCAAACGCGTCCTGAAGGATGCGCCCAAGATAATCGAGCTCTTGCGTGACGCCCTTCATCGTGAGCGCGTAGGCAAAGAAGAGCAGGTCCCTGGACCCGCGCACTTCGCGGTTCTTGACCACGTCTAATTCTCTGATGGCGTCCACCTATAATATTTTCCAAAACGCGTATGATCATTGCCATTCCCCGTGCGTGACGTCGTTGACTGCAACTTACCAAGCGTTCTCGAGCTTTTTCGGCAGGTGGTAGATATGGTGGCAACGGCGCTTTCAAACGAAACGCCGATGCCAAGGTAGAAAAGTAGAGAACGATGTTGCCAACCATCTCACGCCGCTCCCTGTTGACGGGGAGAATAAAGTCCCTTCTCACAGTCTAGAGCGAGAAAATAAGACGATGAATGACAATAAGGTAAGTGACCGAACTGACAGTGAACCTGAACACGACAAAAGAGACATGATAAGGGCACTGATGCATGGAAACGAAATAACGTACCATTCCTCTCGCGTGGTTACGCACCGCATGCTATGGAGCTTATCCAATATGGTTTGCAGACTAGTCAATATCGAGCGGTATAGGAGAATAGGAAAAGGCCCTTTCGACCGCGTTTCGTGTTGGGTTTGAGCCAGTAGGCCCTGCAGTTCTATCAATTTGATTTGGAGATGAAGTTCCCTGTATCGGAGAAGGAAAAAATCAGCAACACGTCGTACCCGACTTCATGGCATCACTACATACATAGCCATGAATTCCTGGATGGAGTTACTAAGCTGTGCACTGGCTGAATTAGAGAGCAGCGGGGTGTTCTCCTCCGGGACCTGTGATCCACTCTGTACGCCATCATTCATTAAGTCGGAATAGTCGACCAAGCCAGAATTTGATGCGACTAAATGAGTGTACAGCCAACCGATGTTCAAACAAAACCTGTGCGCCAAGCCGACGACGGCTGAGGTAGGATGTAAATCCAACAAAGGAAAACTCACTCTCCGAGGGCTTTACTTAATTCACGCCTTGCTTCCGACGGCCACCATAGACGCGATGCAATTAATGCCCATATCACACCAACGGTGACAGCAGTTGATCGGTGGTAGGCGATCTCTAGCACCGGTACGCTATCCTGCCGTAGGTTGAACCTACGAGAAGAGGCGCATCAGCAGCAGTTGGCGAAGACCTTGGCCTCGAGATCACGTACGCATATAAACAGGTCAAGTTATAGGTCAAGAGCACAAAACGTCCAGTGGTAGCGTACTCTGGCTTGGCCACGATGTAATAGAAACAAGGTATTGAGAAGAAGAATCCGAATATGGACAGTACGACTCCGTTTTCTGGGAATAGCGTATAGATCCCGGCCGCTACAACGGCACCCAACCTGTGCTTTTTCGTCAGCGAAATTATGGTTTTACGCACGAGATTTACCGTACAGTGTGCCCAAGGCACGATGAACAGCCAAAAAGTTGGTCTGCATAGAAGATAGTCAGTATCGATCACGCCCTACGCTAGACTGAATGGGGAGGAAACGCACCGCTCCAATCGTGGGGGACATGACGACGAAGCACTTTGACGTAAGCACGTTAACTTCCCGACGTCTAAACCCCACAGGATGAAACTCACAGATATGAGCGCCCATTCCCCTCTGTACTCCGTAAACGACGGCCGAGTGGCATCAAAGAAAGCAGGAGCGGCTAACAAAGCGGTGGAAATGCCAACCTTGAATGAATAATTGATATTACGTTCCCTCAACCGTTCTCCAAGCTCCCAGAGAGATCGGAGAAATCGCTCGATAAGAGTGAGGTTCGAGCGATCTGGGGTCTGCAACGTGTTCGGTTCATGGGGCCGTATCTTAGGAAACGACACCTTGGGATGGCGCTCGTCATCATTGAAATAGATTGCTGATTCCACAAGAGTCAATTTCCAAATGACAGGAAAACGAACCGCCCAGATACTTACAGATACGACGCAAACCAGCCCGTGAACCCTTTTCCGATTGTCCTCGCCGTCGGACTGATCTGATGCAAGAAAGGAGAGTCTTTGGTCCGTTGATGAAATAGCGCTTGAACCAGTTTTGTCTGGAGAACCTGGCTAACTCCACTGCGTATATTCTTCGCATAGCATCCGTAAGGGACATCAACTCCCCGGCGAACTCCTGCAGGGTAAAAATAAAACTGCACGACCATCAGCATAGTGCCTGGACACGAACACAGCCCTACTGACAAATAAACAAGGAAGATGTGCTCATGCTCGCTTTCTGCCAACGACGGGCTGTCGTCCAGGGAGGACTGAGTTAACTTTTCCGCGGACCCGAAGTTGCTTCGCCTATACAGACGGACGACCGCGCTATTGGAGGTGCTTTCAAACGTAAACAGCGCTCGATCGATTCCATCGATGATCTTGCGGAAATCTTGAGGTTGCATCATTTTGTACTCCTCCGTGTTTTGGCTGTTCACGAACGCCTCTCGTAATCGCTTTAGACAAGACGTGCATGCATTCTGTTTTCGTGCCTTCGTCATCATCCTGGCACATGAAGGATGCGGGGGTAGTCTCACCGAAAGCACCTTTAATGGCGGACCAACGTCATCCATTAAATCCCCAAACATCTCTGCAGCTGCGCGTAACAGTGTCTCTTCGTGATCGTCCGTTTGCGATATCAGGGAATACCGAGTTTTTCCCTTGGGTTCCGATGGCCCGTATCCACCCCGCACGGCGTCCGGCGGACGTTGGAGAACGAGTTTTCCGTCTCTCTGCGCCTTGGAGAGCTCGTACTGTAATCGCGTTCCACTTCTAAGACCATTGAGATGCTGGGCAAGACGCGTGAGACTATCGACCGCATCTCCGTATGCCTGCTTGGACAGAACCCTTTCCTGTTCGCCCAAAACGCCGAACCACTCCGAGCGCGCCTCGGCCAGGCTCTTCTTCAGACTCGTGAACGACGACTGATGATCCTCCACCGCTCGCTGCATCTTCTCGTGACTTGGTTTTCGGATCGGTTCCTCGAGTAAAAATGTGCTGGTGATGATTCCAAGCAACGTTGAAAAGGAGTCCAGCGTCTTCGTCATGTTGACTTGAAGATTGTAGGTTGCACTCTGTGGCCATAGCGAGAAACAGACCACGTTCGATATAGAAGTGCCGACGAGCACGATGGATGATACCACCAACAGAGTTTCCCATGTGCCTTCCCTCACAACGCTAGCTTGAGCATAAACCGAATAGCCCAAGAACAGTGTAACGCATCGCACTCACACGATGAACAGCACAGTTGCGGACATTGAGCATGCTGTGAATGATCGTTGTTTTAATTAGCGATTCCGTAACGGACGCCAAATGACTTGCCTGAGTTGAACGTTGGTTTCGACATCCATACTTTCATCCACGTCAGTCCCCATATCGTCAGCCCCACCCATATCACAAGCTGATAGTCCGCCACTACGGCCCACCCCGGTTTCAGGAGAAGCCACGAGAACAATGACAAGCCGCTGAGGCTCATGAGAGCAGAATATAGCCATGCCATCAGACAGTACGAATCAGCTTCAAACATCCCTCCAATAGTCTTTGCGGGATTATAATACACAGCGCTGGAGTGGCGTCAGCACAAGGGAGAAGTACGAAAGAAAAATCTGGGATTACATTGTCGCAATCATGTGTGCAGAGGGGTATGGACCCTCGCCACCAGATCCATAGGACGCCAAATCTCCAAATGAGCGAGACAAGAATGGATGGAAAGTGAACAGTGACCCGATGAAGTATGCCACAGAGCATTTGAGAATATTCTTCCATAGGAGAGGTATCGTGGGCAGCCGTGGCGGGATCCAGCGAGTTACGGATGTGCGCGTGACACGTGTCGCAGCAGTGGCTGTTTCACCGGAACCGTCTGAAGACGCTTGCTCGCTCGTGCTATTACTCTCTTGCTCGGAACGCACGTCTTGAGCGCTTGTGTCCTGCGGGTGCGTCGGCATCCGAATAGTGTTTTGGGCGCCGCTCGGCGACTGTTCGGTTGCTGAACGAACGACGGTAAAGTTTTGGGAGAACTGATCCAAAGACGTTGGTCCCGGCGCGGGAAGGACGGCATCCGAACTTCGAAGTTGACCGTCGTTCTGCATGAGCTGTCCAAAGAGCGACCACTCGTGTTGTGTGTGCGAGGAAAGAAAGCTGGTCGAAAGCCGCGTTGAAGCAGGCGTGCGTGCTAGACTATATGTAGTATACGTGCGGCGCTTAGTGACGTAGGAAGAGCTGTGCTGTTCGAGGGATTGGACCAACGAATTCGACGGTGACGACATTCGGTGATAGGGAGGTGTGCTTGGCTCCAGCTCTCCGTCTGTTGTAAGCTGATCCCTGAGAGACGTGACGAGGCGTATATTGGCAAGCGAATCACTGTAGATGAACGAGGAGTCGCCATGGTGGTCGGAGCCATCCAAACGAGACATGTTTGTCACTGATCCGGAAGGTCACCTTGGCCCAAGAACGATAATTTGCATGGGTCACAAGGTGTTCGTTTATCGATAAGATGTGCCAAGTCTACGGAGCAAGGGTAAACAGGTTATCAAAGTTGGAGCCGTTCAATCGAAGTGGCTGGGCAGCAGCGGAAGTGAGCACGTCTACTTTCGTAGTTACGTACTATTGGAGCAGCGGAATCCTTCCAACGACATTCTGCCAAGGCAGCCAAGAGGTGAAAGAACGTGCAGCGAGTCAAGGAGCGGATATCAAATCGCTATAGAAGTCTCGATGGGTGTTGGAAGCGAACGGAGCCAAGTCAGAGCCGTCGATGGGCCAAAGGACTGGATTCAAACTCCGCCTCACGAATGAGCGCGGACAGTGGAGCGTGGTATTCGTAAAACTTGAAAGCTCGTTGACTCCACTCACCCCTATCAATAAATGGAACGACAAGCACTACGGTGTACCGCCTTTTTGATGTGGGAGCCTGATGTTCACCATGGTCGGGTACGCCTTACCGAATCGTTTCATTTGACCTTTCTGCTCGCATGCAAGGTTCGGTCTCCGGTTGAAGGTAGTTTTTGCAATACGTTCTGCATTCAAGTTCATCAAATGAATAAAAAATACTCCCCGTCGGAGGCACGGGGAGCTATGGAGGAACCTGTTGAAGAAACTAGTCAAGAACATTGGTTTGAGGTATGTAATCGGCTCACAAAGGGCTGCTGTGCGGTCTCATCATGATGTGCAGTAACTGCCATGGGTCCTTCACATTCGACGTATTCTGATATGCCAAGTGTGAGCCACAAGTGCTCCAAGTCGAATTGCATCCCTACTTGACCCAAGAAATTCTTGCTAGTCTTTACAAGGCCCTCGGGATCGTCGTGACAGCGCACTCCTCCTTTGGACCCCAGGGTTTTCTCTAGCCCGGCATGACCAATGAGTCGACTTCTTTTGAGCACGACGTTATCACTACCATCGCTGCGACTCACAAGAAGAGTGTATTGTTTTGTCCCAACTCGTAGTGTGACGGCTTTGACCTTTCTGATGCAGAGATCGCTAGTAGCATCAACTACAAGGTGTGTAACACTTTCTCGGATCCGTATCGTACTCAGACATTTCTGCACAGATCAACGACTCTAACGCATATCGACATTCGTTTGGCTACTTATGTATGACATGCAGCTATTGGAATCTGCAAGAAACGATATTTCCGTCGACTTCGTAGCGTCAAGAACACGGTTTGCACTCAAGCGTAACACTAAGCACCAACAAATATGAGATCATCGCACTAGTCTGATAATCTGGAATTTCATCCCACCCAGACAAGTAACGACGATCGATATATATCAATGTTGGACTGGGTTACCGGACCACGTAAGCCGATAGCATCGGTCATCCTACCAGCTCCACAAGAAAATATAAGCAATATCGGTTCGATAGTCCAAACGTACTTGTACATCAAGTCCATCTGTTTTTTTTGAATTACGAACGTAGTCAGAGAGTCAGATAACACTAGCTGTACCAGGAAAGAAAAAACCAAGTCCAAAGGCGTTAGGGTTGGGATTCGTCCAGTCATCATCGTCATACTTTGTAGGGACAAGCAAGTGAGAAAAAGATATGGCACGACATATAAAAATATGGACTAGCGTAACGATTAATAGATTCTTCAGAGGTAGCGTGAAAAAAAAAAGTCCGTGGTGTCAGGTCCATTTCTAGAGTCCAAATAGCATCTGAGCAGGGAAAGTCCAACTGGTAGAGTCCAAGGCGTGTCCTTTGGGTACGTGAATGGCCGTAGCGAACGTTGATAATGGTACAGGACGCTAAAGATGTCCTTGTCTGAATCAAGCGACCCAGAAGGGAGATGTCCTCAACGGTCGAGAGAAAAGGGTCGAACGCAACGTTCAAAAACTGAAACAAAAATTCGACAAATTGTTTGACCAGGTGAACCATCCTTGGGAAGTAGGGCGACGACACTGCAGCAGGCAATTTGCTGACCGGGCTATAGCCCCGACAGTCTTTTTTGTACTTTAGCCACTGTGTACCCGAGTAATGGAAACCGTGATGCAAGGCTGGTCATGGCATATAGTAGCGTGCCAATTTCGTTACGGACCTCGGCGCTATTCACGATGGGCCACGATGTTTCGATCAAGTTCAATTCACGAATCAACGTGTCCATCGCGGTCGTCCAACAAGGCTAACAACAACACGATCAAACAAACATCAGAGCAAAACAATAGTAAACTTACACCGAGAATCGGGTCAAGAAATTCATAGTCTGCTTCGGCAATGTTCTTGGTAATGGAGACACAGCACCGTGCCGCACGAAGGCACTTTCCGTACGCAACGGGATCTTCATGACCGAAAGGATAATATAAATGAATTATCGCAACATGCGCAAGGGTGTGTATTGCGATGTAAGCATGCTTGTCATTTGGAATGGTGGCATCCAATTGGTGAACGGGGATGAGCGTCGAGAGGAAGCATGCAATCGTATGTTCTAACGTTTGGAAGTCGTCCATGAATGCGTTCGAGAGGGATAATGCTGCATAATCATCAGAAGAGTGCAAATAGCTTGCAGCGTCAAGCCGCCTACGCTGGTCCCAATTGGAGGTCAAGTGGTGAGCGCGGTGATAAAGGGCGGATGCCTTTACCCTCAGGGCCAGCGGCGAGAAGCAGCCTCCTAAGTTCGAAAGTCGTCCATCAAAGAAGGTCCGGATGGTCGAAAAGGAACGGTAATCATCTATCTGGCCCTGAACAAGCATCGTCGTCAGTAATCGACGTCAAGATTAGCCAAGATTTACTTGCCGATTCATATTCTTCCATGCACTGTGGCCACGGCATGAGGATGGACAACGATCCCTCGGGACCGTCTGGTATGGTGGTGGGTTTATGTAGGACTGCCGACCAACACCGATCGAGGACAAAGACCTGCCAGAACGTCAATATTCTCTCGCCTTGTTCGACAGTGTTCTTGGCTGGCTCGAGCTGCAAGGGTGGCATTACCCCAGTGGACTCGAACACCGAGCGATTTATGATTGCCCCATGAAGGCCACATTGCATGGTTAACGATGCTGCGGCGGCGGCATGGTAGCTCCCCTCTAATGCCCGACCATTAGACAAAAAGTAGACGGACAGAAGACAGGAGGCCTGGATGGCGTCGAGCACTCGATTGTTGTACTGAAGTGCATCGCTGAGTCCTTCAAGGGAACGGTTGAGGTAGTGTGCCTCATGCTCGCTTAGCGGTCCCGGTCGAGAAATGTAACATGCCCAAAGGAAAACGGCGTTCGTAAGGCAGGGATGACGCTGTTCAGTGGTGGGCCGGGTAAAAGAATCTCGTAGTCGACCCATGTGGAGACCCAGGAGGGGTTGATGGCGATGCGATGCGAATATATCAACCCTAGAATGGTCATGAGAAAAGGGAGGGATATAGAAAACATGACCGTACAGCATCTGTGCTAAATCCGGTGTGGGCTGCTGCTCGACGTGGAAGGCATCGCTAAGAGGGGTTGGAGAAGGTGAGGGTACGCTGTGAATCCAGGCATGGTGAGGTGAGCCTGTGACTGCGAGAGAGCCTCAGCCAAGAAGTATGACTGGTGTAGTGGCACAACATACTAGATGGCGGGAGAGGCGAATGAGGCGCAGAAAATCCGGTGCTTCCAGGAGAGCCCACCAAGGACGAGGATGAGCTCTCTGAGCGACGGTGGTTATGAGGATCATGTAGTGTCACGGAAGGAGAGGTGTACTCCGGATCTTCGAGTTCCTTTATCCGTTGCTCGAGACGCTCGATGTTTTCCCGCAACAGCTGAGTCCTCGTTTTCCCCCTTCCATCATCATACTGGCAACCGTCTGGTTTCTTTGCACGGGCACACTGTTGGCATGCAGGTTTGACGCCATCGCATCTCTGCCATGATATGAGGATGAGAGCCATCGAGTGATATGAAGAAAACGGACCATTTTTCGTTTTCTGGACAGTGGGCATTTGAGCATGAGTCGAGAAATGGTGGGGAGAGACTGGATATACCTGCAGCGGAGACACGCCTTTCCTCGTTGTAGGGTGGGAGGCGGGGTGACGGGCAATTTACTGGCCATTACGGGAACGGTACTAAATATACGCGAAAGAGAGGGAAACTGGGGGAAAGAGATCAGCGGAGGGGACGACGTGGAGGGGTGGAAAGAGGGCGAACCGAATTATCGCTGATGAGAGTTAACACAGACGGAGAGGTGCCTTAGCGCTGGGAATAGGCATGAAGTGAAAAGGAGTAAGGCGTCGGGGAGACTCAGAAATAAATTACTAGGAACATGGAGGAGGTGGGTGTCGTGATACTTATGGGAGCGAGAGAGGCTGCCGTTGTTCAAGGGATACGGACCTGACCAGAAACAGCACGACACGGGGCGGGTCCAATTCTGGACGAGGATTTAACCGGCGAACGAGTTCAGGACTGCCAGTTTCGTGCAGACCAGCAGTCCCTTCGTCCAAGGAACCGGTTCACGCCAGCCAGGCAAAGGACTTTCCCGATCATCGTAATCCTCTACGACCCGTGACAGTCTCCGTCGGCGACGCTCTAACTGCGATTTGTTTGGGTTTCATTTGGGATCGTCTTGTCGACGAATCCGTACGTCTTCTTCCTCCCTCTCACGCCGGCCTCAGCTTGCCGTCCCATGCCACATAAACGGATCCCGGCCCGCCGACGTACCGCTCGCCCGCTCTGGCTAGTCTCCTCCCTCCTCGCCCAACGACGCTCACTGCCCCCGCAGCATTGGCCCACCATCTGCACTACCATGTCTCGAAACTCAAGATAGGCTGTGAGGTTCTTATCGATCCTTCATCCACGTTGATCGTACGTACGTCACCCTAATCGACCATGCTCCCCCGTGGACTTGAGATCCAAATTGCTGTGCTCATCTGCTACCGCACGTTCGGTCAAACACCGAGCTCGTTCGGAATCTGATCGAGTCGCTCCTTCGCCTGTCCAAATTACTTCCGACTCTGCCAAGTGCATTGACACAATTTCGATCTCATGTCACCGTGGTCGACTGTCGTCCATCTACATCAAGTGACCCCATTGCTGTGCTCCGTCGGTTGCTTGTTGATGAAAAGGTACGACTTTTATCGCGAGTAGGTTGTTGCCGTGAGCTGACGAAATCTGATTAGCAAGATTATGAGGGCCTCGGACCTGAACGTTTGAGCCAGCTTTTTTGATTATCACGCGCGAATGCAAACCAAAAGCGGTACATACGCATAACTCACTTTAGGCACATAAAGGCACAATTTGGGCCCGTCGCCAACTCAACAGCGTTCTGAATGGGTGAGGCAATGTATGAAAGGCTCGGTCGTGCGTCCGACGACCGGGTTGTGTCTCGACCCCTATGTAAAAGTTCTGGTTTCCCCAGATTCAGTCTCTGAAATTCGAGCTCCAACGGGAGAGTTAATCTAACCTTGGTCGTTCGTGACCTCACCGATAATCAATGGGTCTTGCCAACTTGCTTGTGAGCTCACTTGGAGCATGGATACTTTTGCGAGCTCAATGCTCGAGCAAAGTTGGTGCATGCTGTTCAGGGTACGTCATCGATGACACTTGACGATGAAACAGTAGCTTATTGACGCCTAAAGTAGCATCACCGCCGATAACTGTGTTGTTTTCCTGTCGGTTGTAGCTGGTTGAGACAACACACGCACGCCTGTTATAGGGGAGCACTCTCATAATGATATCCGTAGTCACCTCCACAGATTTCGTCAACGTTTTCTATATTCGTGGCTGTCCTGAAGTTTTGACTCGCCCTTGATTCTGCAAGTGTTATTTCGCCTGAATCCACCCGAACGCTTCGTCTTCGGCTGAATTTTCAGTAGCCGGTAAGAATGAGAGACCCATCCACCACAAAGTCAAGCAGTGTTCCCGTCACGATTTTCCGTGCTTTCACAAAGAAAATGCGTTCATATTTCCGACCCGTACGGGAGTCCCGGCAATCTCTCATGTCGGCACCAGTACAATGATACTCACCTGAATTAACGTTGTCCCGGTAACACTGAACATAGCAAGCGTACCACATGGTTCAACCTAGGCCGGAATTATGTTTGCCCCGACTCGTAGCCAGTTGGCACGCTGTGTCCGGGGAATTACATGGAAGGCTGAGCTTTGAATTTGTTGTACGCGCCACCAGCGATAACTTGAACTGGTGTACATGTGCCTCTGATTGGAACTTATCCCCACACCAGTGTCCACCTTCACACGCACGCTCGGTACCGCGAGGAAAGGCTCTGGCAGTGTCTGCCAGTCCATCCCCGTTTTTTTAAAAAAATTTGCCAATCGGTTCGGAGTGATTCGGTGCCACCCTCGCGGCCCCCTTGTGTGACCTCCGATAAGTGATGAATCCAATCCCTCGTATCTGATGCGTCTATTTTGGCATTATACATCGTTTCCAGAACTCGGCGGCGTAGTCATTCTGATGGACTTTCCGAGGCGTAGCACAGCCCAGTGTCCTCATGTCCCGCTCAATCCCGGCGTTTTACGTGGTCACCAAGTTGAAAACAGAAGTCCGCTCTGCACGCATTACATTTCATCCTCCGAGCCAATTTCGACCATGACTGCTTTTAATACTGGGCATTCGGCGAGTTAATCATACATCCCAAGTACGGACCGGCTTCTGTGAAAATTCATAGCTTTTGGTATGCATCCATCGCGCTGTGTGCAGGACACCGGGTCTCAGTGAGTCCGAGGTCAAGAACACGAGCGCCGATCCCTACGTGGGATCATAAAGACGACCTCGCATCAAGATCCAAACGCGATAGGTTGTCCTTTGTTCCCTCCAAACACTTGTGCGATATAGCGAAACGCTGTGAGCACGTCCTGCTCGAACCGGTTCAGCTGGTGCAAATCAACAACTCGCCGTCCATCGTCTTTCCCGTGCGCCGTGATGGCGTGCGACTCCATCGGTACGCTCTTGATCCGGTTGAGTATGAGGCTGCCACCATAGATTCGTGGTGCCCTTTCGTTCGACGATGTCGTGGTTCAAAATTTTCTGTTGATCTCCTGCGTCGCCAATCAGACAGCCCACAGATAGATGTATCAACGCAAGCAATCAATCTCCGAACCTTTTCCCCGACGAGATCCAAGATATACAGTAGGTGCAGTGGTTACCGGGCCAACTCATCTATCATCTTGGGGCAAGTCGTCTACCAATGGACCTCCAAAAACCAAGTGGTTCGCTTCGATGAATCATCTCGCCCGTCTTCGATTACATAAGGGGGAACCACCGTTCCAATGGCGGGCATCGGGCGCCGGTGGCTCCAGCCCTTGGCGTTTCAGACTCACATGGATTGAATACTAACGGTGAGGTACGGGTGCATAAGTACTTCCCAGGGATCTCGCCAACGGTAGACCCGCCCTTTTCTTTCTTCTCGCCGAATTCACGTATGGCAACATTTCCACCCTCTCCAATGTTCTGATATGTCAGGAATCGATATTTGGTTGATGGATCGCAGTCAGACTATCAAACTCCAAGGTACGATCGCTGGGCGAGGATGCAAAGGTACACGTCCCGGATCGCTGTTGCTATCGTCGATTCTCTCCGCGGCTCTCGGCATTCTCAAACGATCCTCGATTGGCTATATGTTGCGCTGTTCCCGCAGTGCGAAGCTTTTCTCCAACCGGAAGTTGTTGTGCTATTATGCCGTACATATATTCTTGGGACGTATACGACTGCTACGTCAATTCTATTACAAGATGTCACGGTCCAGCCCATTCATGGGAAGAACGAAGAGATATCGGATTTGTGACGACGTGTTTCCTTTACTGAATGGAAATACGTCGTGCTTGTTGTCCTAGGGAACGTCACCGTTAAGACTCCATTCTCCATCTCAGCCTTCATGTCAGGCTAATTGTCGCGTGAGCATCAGAATGTTGAGCGGTCACGGAGTCGAGACAATACTTACCGAGTTTGTCGCGAAGAGGAGCCGCAGGGTCCTCGAGAACTTGCTATACCTATGTTCACGGATGGCATACTATCCTCCCTTTTCGTGAGAGCAAGCATCCTTCGCCTAGCTGATTCCGGTGAATGTTGGTGTCGATTTGCATCTGGTTTTATTCCAGGGAGTTCAAACATACCAGTCACGGTGTTGGTATCCATAGATTCATGAATGTCCATCCTGTGCAAGATGTATTGAGAGGTAGCAGACAATCGGAGCCCAAGGAGAGATCACGTACTTCAGTCACACCGTGAGTCATTGCAAAGTGGTTCTACCGATGTACAAACCCTTGCAAAAGCGGTCCCAGCCGAACTTTGGCCAACGACAAACCTGGTTAGGCTGACGCACCAAATTGTCAACCCATGGCCAACATGCTACTCAGACAAAATAGTATATAAGGAGCACAATTACAGCATTACCCTGGATTTGCGACCGCAGTACTGTCGTACTATCATTCAGGCACACACGACGTTTTTATGGCCGAGCGATCGAGCCGTCCCCCCGCCCGTGCACGCTCCCCCCTCCCCCAAGCCTCGGGGGTTCACCGCTTTCGGACCAGCCTTTGGTAAGCGGGCACAGCCACGGGTAATTTTCTCGAGCCAGTGTGCACGTTCGCTGATTAGTACCGCAGGTCCTCCCAAACACTGCACTGCGTCCCAAGCGTCTGAGCCATGGAGTCAGAAGGCACCGTACCTTGTCTTTATCTCGGCCAACGGAACACTGACATTATGTGCCTGCCAGTTCAACATTTGCTTTCACAGACGGCGTCTCTTGTCGATCAACGAAATCAAGATCAAGACATTCACGATGCCATCAACCTTGATCGTAAAGCATTGGAACTTTGCCCACATGACCACACAGAGCGTTCTGCCGTATTGCTCTGCCTTGCAGTAGATCTTCAAGATCGCAGCAGCCAGCTCGGGTCAATGGAAGACCTGGACGAGGCCATTGTCCTCGGTCGAGAAGCACTTGGCCTTTGCCCGCCAGGGCACGGTCTACGATCTACAGCTTTGGGCAACGTTGCCAGCTTCCTCTCCGATCGATACAAGCAGCTCGGGTCAGTGGAAAACCTGGACGAGGCCATTGTCCTCGCCCGGGAAGCACTTGGCCTTTGGCCCCCAGGGCACAGTCTACGATCCACAACCTTGAACAACCTTTCTAACCACCTCTCCAATCGGTACGACCAGCTCGGATCAATGGAAGATCTGGACGAGGCCATTGTCCTTTCCCGGGAAGCACTCGGCCTTTGCCCGCCAGGGCACGGTCTACAATCCACATCCTTGAACAACCTTTCCTTCTACCTCTCCAATCGGTACAAGCAGCTCGGGTCAACGGAAAATCTGGACGAGGCCATTGTCCTCGCCCGGGAAGCACTTGACCTTTGCCCGCCAGGACACGGTCGACGATGTATAGCTTTGGGCAACGTCGCCGGCTGCCTCTCCAATCGGCACGAGCAGCTCGGGTCAATGGAAGACCTGGACGAAGCCATTGTCCTCGCCCGAGAAGCACTTGACCTTCACCCCTAGGGTCACCCTGATCGATCACAATCATTGGCCAACATTGCGTTTTATCTCTGCCAACGGTTTACGCAGTCGAGCCAGTTAGTGGATAAGGGAGAGCTCTTCAATCTCTACAGTCAGCTGGTACACGTAGACCAATTCGTGTCTCCTTCCCATATTTCCGCTGCTAGGGACTGGATCCGTATGGCCGAACGTTTCCAGCACCCGACTCTACTTCTCGCATATGAGACGTCTCTTCGATTGCTTACTCATCACCTTGCAGCTCTCCCATCTCTACCTCAACATCTTGGCATTCTCAAGAAGCACACATCCCTCGCCGTAGACGCATTTCAGTCTATCTTCGTAACCGTGCTCCCGCACGTGCAGTCGAGCTTCTTGAACAAGGTCGAGGTGTCTTCTGGAACCAGCTTACCCGTTTCCATTCTCCGTTCACGATGTCAAGGCGTCTGGTCCGACAGGAGAAAGGTTGGCAGACAAGTTCACGCGCTTATCTTTTCTCATTCGGAATGCCCTCAACTCACCTGGTGTAGATCAGCACGAACGGGTATCCCGTCTCAACGTTGAAATGCAGACAGTCGTGGCCAAAATCCGCGAGTTGCCTGGTCTCTCGCGTTTCCTTCTTCCATCCCTCTTCTCGGATCTCCAACATGCGGCCAGTGCTGGACCTGTCATCATCGTTAATGCAAGCAAATATAGCTGTGATGCACTCATCGTCCTCCACGATCGAGATCCTGTTCATATTCCTTTGTGTATCACATCGGAATATGCTCGTGGCCTCTCAAGGGAACTCCATACGTTGACCGAGCGTGTAGGGACGGCCGTCCCAATGAGAGAGCTCGTGATGCTCCTACGCGATCTATGGGATCGGATCGTCTCCCCCATCGTCGACTTCCTCCAGACGGCCATTCCACCTCATTCTCGTATCTGGTGGTGTCCCACTGGCGAGTTTTCTCGACTACCTTTACATGCTGCTGGTCCGTTTTGGAAAGGTCTGCGGCATCTGCCTGATCTCTACATCTCGTCCTATACCCCAACCCTTACCGCCCTTATTCGTGCCAGGCGATGTGATCCATTAGATCCTGGAATGGAGCAGAAGCGATTCATCGCCATCGGTATAGCCAATGCCGCTGATGAGAGCGAATTGCCTTCTGTAGCCGAAGAACTGGATATGATTGGTCCCCGCGTCGACGGCTTCGCGGCATTATCGCGCGTAGACGGAAAGAACGCTCGCATTTCTAGGGTAATCGAGGAGCTCAGGAGGAATGGATGGGTCCATCTTGCCTGTCATGGTCTCCCGGAACCTGAACGCCCGTTTGAATCCGCGTTTGCTCTTCACGACGGGCGCTTTACGATCCAACAGATCATCGGGTGCGACCTGAAGAATGCCGAGTTTGCGTACCTCTCGGCGTGTCGCACGACCGTCGGAGACGAAGAGAGTCCAGACGAGGCGATCCACCTCGCGTCGGCGATGCAGTTCATCGGATTCCGTTCGGTGATTGGCACGATGTGGGCTGTGGACGATGCTGAGACGAAGAAGATCACGCCGACGTTTTATGACCATTTGGTGGACGGATCTGGTCGTCTGGACTATACCCGGGCAGCGTACGCGCTGAACAGGACGATGAGATCTGTGAAGATACCATTCGATCAACGGGTTCTTTATATCCATCTCGGTGCTTAGTCTTGCTACTGTCATACTGTTTGTTCAAGTTCGCTTTCTTGCTTTGCATTACTCGTGCTTTCGTTATACCCGCTACGTGTACTGCTGTCAGATATGCTATCCATGATTGGTTTCGCTTTGCGTTGCTTGTACTCTTCCATTTATGTGAATGTAGCTGCCGTTATTTTAGCGGCCGTGTATGGCCCGATCTTCAAGTCCTGCGTTTGGATCAAGCGGTCAAGCTCTTACGAACCAGAACCGTGTCGTCTGGCGACACTAAAGCAGCCACGTCACATTGGATGATTATATACCAAGGTTAGTCCATGATGCAAACGCGACCGATAGTCATAAACCGGCGTGATGAACGAGTGACTGACAGCATCCGGGTCCAAGGCATTTAGGCAAAAGGTATGGCTGCGTCGCAGACGTTCGTGGTCATATTACGATAGAAAATGGCACGAGAAGTAGCCCGAAGCACAGTGACGCCAAACGAAGGGGTCCACCAACAGCCCCGGAAGTGCTCGCCCCGCCTGCAGACGCCCAGCACGAGAGCACAGACGCGACCGAGGGATCGCCAGCGTCAACAAAAGCGAATAAACGGGGCGAAGCGAGATATCACGCACTCGACGTATCGAGCCCGCTCGCTAGTCGCGCAAACCCGACCGCGGGAGGATCCGCCCGAAAGACAGAGTACACGTTTTTGAGAAAGACGTCCCCGATGATCCATGTGGTGAAGCCGCCGTCAGGGATCTCAAAGATGCCCCCGACGCACAACGGGCCTGAGCCAATGTCGATCGTACCAACGTTCATGTCGACAGGGTTGATGGTCCAGTCAGTGCCGCCAAACGACGTTCAGTAGTGCAGGCTAAGCGAGATCGCATGAGCGGACATACGGTGAAGGAGGGGAGACATACGGTGAAGGAGGGGAGATGGAGCTGTGAGCACGTACGATACAGTGCGTACTACATGCCCACCTATGGGCTGCCCAACGCCACGGAATCTGGAACCTGAGCCCAAGTTTTCTGGGAAACGGACCTGGGTGTGGAAGCGAGATTGGAATATTAATGGATGTGCTCTGAACCGTTACAGCTGAATGTCGTAGGAATAAAACGATCTGCGACCGCAGTACGGTCGTACTATCACTCAGGCCACGACGTTTTCATGGCCGAGCGAGCGACCCTAGCTTTCTGTATGGAAGCAACCACTGGGGAGTGCGTTACGGCCTACCCCTGACTCTGAATTAGCAACCAGACCCCCCGTTAGCAACCAGGCCAGGAGCGAGGACGTTAGGCTTAAAATTCATTGAACAAAATCAAAGTATACTAGTACATAGTACGGAAAGCAGAAATAGTAACTCTTTGCCGTCATCATCGCAAGGTGGTGGAGAGAGGCCTCGTCGGCATCGCGTTGTTGTTGTCATCCACAAGGTAGAGAGGGGGGAGACAGGTGGATGAGGGCAACCTCGTCGCAAGGTGGTAGAGGAGGAAGGGTCATCACGTTGTTCTGTCGTTGTCGTTGTTGCATGGCTGGCGAGTGCAAAAAGTGATTCGTTTAGGTAGGCTGCTGGTGGGTGGAAAAGATACGGTCATTATATGTCCATAGAGTCATAAAGTCACGAAAACGGAGGGCTAGATGTCGAGCTAGAGCCAGAGAGGGTGTTGGACGGTTGGTGAAAAGCGGGGGCGGGTAAGTTGTAGGACTGTATTGGCTGTGGGACAGGGGCAGGGGGTCCCAGTGGGGAAGCATGTCAGGGTGAAGAGACTGGAGAGTCAGTCAGTTGCGGCGGAGAAAACGAGCATACACCTGTAGGGGTCCCGCGTTACGCTTAGCAACTGACCTCCCGTTATACATTATTTCTAGCAACGCATCCAACCCAGCGTTACATGTTACAGTTACTTCGATACGTGCCGGTTGGGAGGGGATAGTACAGAAAGCTATGCAAACAAACCCAGCGGAATCAACGGCATTTCTTATTCCGGACATGACCGGTACCGTCGTATCATCTTTCTGGATCGGACCATTCCCAAGCCAGCATGGAGTCAGAAGGTACTTTATCTTTCTTTCGGCCAACGGGACACTGAAATCATGTACCTGCCAGTTCAACTGCTGCTTTCGCGGGCGGCATCTCTCGCGGAACTTTGCCTACCTGGCCCAGAGCGTCCTGCGGTCCTGCTCTGCCTTGCAGCACATCATCATCATCGCTACAGCCAGCTCGGGTCAATGGAAGACCTGGACAAGGCCATTGTCCTCGCCCGGGAAGCACTTAGCCTTTGCCCGCCAGGGCACGATCTGCGATCTATGGCTTTGAACAACCTTGCCAACCACCTCTTCAATCGATACAAGCAGCTCGGGTCGATGGAAGACCTGGACGAGGACATTGTCCTCAATCGAGAAGTACTTGGTCTCTGTCCGCCAGGGCACACTCTACGATTTACGGCTTTGGACAACCTTGCCAGCTGCCTCTCCGAACGGTACAAGCAGCTCGAGTCGATGAAAGACCTAGGCGAGGCTATCGTCCTCGCTCGAGAAGCACTTGGACTTTGCCCGCCTGGGCACAGTCTGCGATCTATGGCTTTGAATAACCTCGCCAACCACCTCTTCAATCGATACAAGCAGCTCGGGTCGATGGAAGACCTGGACGAGGCCATTGTGCTCGGTCGAGAAGCAATTGGCCTATGCCCGCCAGGGCACAGTCTACGATCTACACCTTTGGGCAACCTTGTCCTCTTCCTCTCCAATCGGTACGAGCAGCTCGGGTCGATGGAAGACCTGGATGAGGCCATTGTTCTCGTTCGAGAAGCACTTGGCCTTTGCCCGCCGGGGCACACTCTACCATGTATAGCTTTGAACAACCTTACCAAGTGCCTCTTCAATCGGTACAAGCAGCTCGGGTCAATGGAAGACCTGCACGAGGCCATTGTCCTCGGTCGAGAAGCACTTGGCCTTTGCTCACCAGGGCACGGTCTACGATCTACAGCTTTGGACAATCTTTCCAGCTGCCTCTCCGAACGGTACAAGCAGCTTGGGTCAATGGAAGACCTGGACGAGGCCGTTGTCCTCGCTCGGGAAGCACTTGACCTTTGCCCGCCAGGGCACAGTCTGCGATCTATGACTTTGAACAACCTTGCCAACCACCTCTTCAATCGATACAAGCAGCCCGGGTCAATGGAAGACCTGGACGAGGCCATTATTCTTGGTCGAGAAGCACTTGGCCTTTGCCCGCCAGGGCAAGGTCTACGGTCTACGCCCTTGGGCAACCTTGCCCTCTTCCTCTCCGAACGGTACAAGCAGCTCGGGTCAATGGAAGACCTGCACGAAGCCGTTGTTCTCGGTCGAGAAGCACTTGGCCTTTGCCCTCTAGGGCACAGTCTGCGACCTACAGCCTTGAATAACCTTGCCAACTATCTCTCCAGTCGATACGAGCAGCTTGGGTCAATGGAAGACCTGGACGAGGCCATTGTCCTCAGTCGAGAAGCATTTAGCCTTTGCCCACCAGGGTACAGCGTACGGTCTGCAGCTTTGAACAACCTTGCCAACCACCTCTCCAATCGGTACAAGCAGCTCGGGTCAATGGAAGACCTGGACGAGGCAATTGCCCTCGCTCGAGAAGCACTTGGCCTTTGCCCGCCAGGGCACAGTCTACGATCTACAGTTTTGAATAACCTTGCCAACTACCTCTTCAATTGGCACAAGCAGCTCGGGTCAATGGGAGACCTGGGCGAGGCGATTGTGCTCGGTCGAGAAGCACTTGGCCTTCGCCCGCCAGGGCATGGTCTACGATCTGCAGCTTTGAACAACCTTGCCGGCTGCCTTTCCAATCGATACGAGCAGCTTGGGTCAATGGAAGACCTGGACGAGGCCATTGCCCTCAGTCGAGAAGCACTTGGCCTTCACCCGCCGGGGCACACTCTACGACCTACAGCTTTGAACAACCTTTCCAACCATCTCTCCAGTCGATACAAGCAGCTCGGGTCAATAGAAGACCTGGACGAGGCCCTCACCCTCGCTCGGGAAGCACTTGACCTTCTCCCCCAAGGCCACTCTGATCGGTCACAATCATTGGCCAACACCGCGGATTATCTCTACCAACGGTTTACGCAGTCGAGCCAGTTGGTGGATAAGGAAGAGCTGTTCATTCTCTACAATCAGCTGGTGCACGTAGACCAATTTGTGTCTCCCTCCCATCTATCTGCTGCTAGGGCCTGGATCCATGTAGCCGAACGTTTCCAGCATCCGACTCTACTTCTCGCATATGAGACGTCCCTTCGATTGCTTACTCACTACCTTGCAAGTCTCCCGTCTCTACCTCAACATCTTGGCATTCTCAAGAAGCACACCTCATCCCTCGCAGTAGACGCATTTTCACTCTGTCTTCGTAACCGTGCTCCTGCGCGTGCAGTGGAACTTCTTGAACAAGGTCGAAGTGTCTTCTGGAGCCAGCTTACCCGTCTCCGTTCTCCGCTTCACGATGTCAAGGCGTCTGGTCCGACAGGAGAAAAGTTGGCAGACAAGTTCACGCGCTTATCTTTTCTCATTCGGAATGCCCTCAACTCACCTGGTGTAGATCAGCACGAACGGGTATGCCGTCTCAACCTTGAAATGCAGACAGTCGTAGCCAAAATCCGCGAGTTGCCTGGTCTCTCGCGTTTCCTTCTTCCATCCCTCTTCTCAGATCTCCAACATGCGGCCAGTGCGGGACCTGTCATCATTGTTAATGCAAGCGAGTATGGCTGTGATGCACTCATCGTCCTCCACGATCAAGATCCTGTTCATATCCCTTTGCGTATCACATGGGAATATGCCCGTGGCCTCTCAAGAGAACACCATACGTTGACTGAGCGCGTAGGGACGGCCGTCGTAAAGAGAGAGCTCGTGATGCTCCTACGTGAATTATGGGATCGGATCGTCTCCCCCGTCGTCGATTTCCTCCAGACGACCGTTCCATCTCATTCTCGTATCTGGTGGTGTCCCACCGGCGAGTTCTCTCGACTACCTTTACATGCTGCTGGTCCATTTCGGAAAGGTCTGCAGTACCTGCCTGATCTCTACGTCTCGTCCTATACCCCAACCCTCACCGCCCTTATTCGTGCCAGGCGATGTGATCCATTAGATCCTGGAATGGAGCAGAAGCGATTCATCGCCATCGGTCTAGCCAATGCCGCTGGTGAGAGCGAATTGCCTTCTGTAGCCGAAGAGCTGGATATGATTGGTCCCCGCGTCGACGGCTTCGCGGCATTCTCGCGCGTAGACGGAAAGAACGCCTGCATTTCTAGGGTAATCGAGGAGCTCGGGAGGAATGGATGGGTCCACCTTGCCTGTCATGGTCTCCCGGAACCTGAACGCCCGTTTGAATCCGCGTTTGCTCTTCACGACGGGCGCTTTACGATCCAACAGATCATCGGGTGCGACCTGAAGAATGCCGAGTTTGCGTACCTCT
>JBBPLW010000245.1:0-21800 GCA_038089995.1 Tylopilus balloui
GCCGAATCTTCCCGTACTTCCGACCATGGTTGTTTTCCAGACAACACCTACTAGAATATCAGCACTAACCTGCTGTGTGCATTAATCTCACATTCCTGGAGAGCGACACAACCAAACGAGTAAATATCACTCTTTGCTGTCCTGTGGAATGTCTCATCTGGGTCAACCTGTTCAGGTGCGATCCAGCGCAATGCTCCTGCTCGTGCGGTGGACCTTTGCAAATAGTTCAATGCTTCAGGAATACTCCCGATCAAGGAGGCATATCCAAAGTCAGCTAGGCGCACAGTGCAATCTGCATCAAGAAGCACGTTGTTCTGTGCCATGGTTGGATGGAGAGGAAAGAGAAGACTTTCATTCTGACGTACGCAGTTCAGGTCTCCATGGATCATTGGAATCCGATGCACTTCAGTGTGTTAGTTCCCCCGCCTTGGTAATGGTGATAACGACGCACAGTAGTCTAACCCATTGGAAATATCCAGCATCTATCGCACAGGATTAGAGGGAGCAGAGGTTACAGATATTCAGTGGACGCACAAACCGGAGTCTATGTTTCAAATGTAGTATCTGGTCATGCTTCAGTAAGAAATGGTGAAGAGATTCGTTAGGCATCCACAATGACACCAAGGACATTGCGCCATGCATTCCAAACCCATACGCGATGCCTAGGAAAGGAACGATATTCTGGTGATCGAGTCTTTTCCAAATGCCGAGCTCTCGACGGAGCATCTACGCTGCAAATTAGATTTCATCCATTGGGTGCGGATGAGATAGGTTACCTTGGCAGGTCTACTGCTTGAATCTGCATCCGTTGCAAATCTGAATCTGAATGCCTTTACTGCAACCTGGGGATCAAGGTATGTAAATAGAAGCCAGCATGAGTCACATGGCACTCGAACGAACCTCTTTCGGCGAACCATCAACTTTGTACCAACATCTGTACACATCGCTAAAACCACCTGGAGCAACATAATGATCATTGGCCTTGATGATATGGGGTGTGAGATCTGGTGGAGGAGGGATGTTTTCACTAATAAATTTGATTTGAATCAAGGAGCAATGTTAGAAGATCGCACTTCGCTGCAGTGAACTGGCATACTCAAAGGTGGGCACGTTGCGCTGTAGATCTTCCTGAGGCAGAGACGTGAAGTGCGAATGAGCTAGTGACGGGCGGTGGCAAGTTGGAAGGATATTCTGCAAGTCCACTTCACCAGAGATGGATGATATGTTGAATGAGTCGTTTTCAAAGGGATCTGAATGCTGTATGGGATGGGTGTTACCGGCTGAATCGGATATCACAGATGTTGTCATGTGAGAAACTGTCAAAAATGGCTTTGAAGAAGTGTGAGTGATGGAATGGAACGCTGTGAACCGCAAACTTTGCTCACACCAAGATTCGGATCCAACCCTTTTTCGGTGTTGGGAAGGTGTAACGTAGAGTATGGAGGAAGAGTGACGGCGCAGTGCATGGTGTTATGCGCCCCTTCGAGGTTTTCCTATTGAGTAAGAGAGCGGTGAACATGAACGCAGAGAAGCATCCGGTGAGCGTCTTACCTGACTCGCAGCGGGAGTCAGCCAAGGTACCCGCCACAAATACGCCTTTCCTCCCTCCCCTGCAGACATCAGGGACTGGCCAGAGGGAGAGAAACAAACTGCGGTGATGCAGGCATGATGTTCTAGTTGTTGCGCGATAGGACGACCAGAAGTTATGTCCCAGAAACGAACGGTTTCATCCGCGGATGCGCTCGCGAGGATCCTACCGTCTGGGGAAAGAGAGAGGGAGGTTATCCAGTTGGTGTGACCTGTCCAGGGTCGTCCAATCTGTTCTCCCGTGTCGGAATTCCAGCAGCGAATTGTTTTGTCGTGGGATGCAGAAAAGAGTCTGCGGCCATCCCGCGACCACAATATGCAACGGACGTAATCTTTGTGGCCTTGCAACGGACCCAGGACGAGTGTGCAATTCTTGACGTCGTAGATGTGGATGGTTTCCATCATTTCCATCATTTCAATGACGCCGCATGCGAGTTCGCCTCCGTCGGGAGAGAAATCAAGGGATGAGAGAATACCAGTGAATCCGATGGCATCATCAACCTGTTTCCCTTGCATGGTGTAAAAAACTACCCTTGACCTTGAGCCTCTTGAACTACCGACCGCAACGAGTCGATCATCTGGCGAGATAGCAATCTTGTTACACCACTCCAGGTGATCCCATTCTTTGACAAGTTGGTGCGATTCGACGTCCCACACTTTGATCTTCCCACCGGCCCCGCCGATGATTTTGGTGCCATCCCGAGTTACAGCGACTCGGGGAGATAACATAGGGTCACCGTGTTCCATTGATGTCCCTTCTTGCTTCCCATTCTCCAAATTCCACACCTTCACAATTCTGTCATCAGAGCCGGTGACCACCCGTCGTCCGTCAGGGAGGAAAGCCAGGTGGTGGATATAGCCATCGTGCCCAGAGATGACCAGCGATGGCCGAGGATCATCGCTGTCAGACGGTTGTGTCATGACGATGGCGTATTGACGGTTGGGTGCGTATTTGCGGGCGAGCAAGGCGAATGGGCTGAAACACGGACTTCACAGCTTATATAAACCACGAGGGCATGATCGCTAGTGCCGATCGATTTCGAGGTGAGATATATCGTTGGACTGCAGTATCCGCTCCTTCAAAACCTCACCGAATACCTGAACACGTTGGCACTGCAGATTCACATTAGACGATCATGCCAGATCATAGATCATCACAATCGCGTGCATTTGAAACCTGGATAGCACGCCACGGTTGATCTGTCTCCTTTTCTTCCATCATCACTTACACGTTATCCTCATTTCAGTTGCTTGTCGATTCCACTCATTCTGATCTCCAATGCTGATTCAATATTAATATTTTCGTTTTCGCCCATCGACGACAATACAGGGGGTGCGCAGGTGGCGTAGCGTACGGGTGCCGACATCAAATCCGATTTCAAGCCGCAGGTAAACGGGGACGATGCCACAAGGAACAACCCTGGGATACTCGAGAGTGTCC
The DNA here is from genome assembly GCA_038089995.1 of Tylopilus balloui. Lineage (NCBI taxonomy): Eukaryota > Fungi > Basidiomycota > Agaricomycetes > Boletales > Boletaceae > Tylopilus > Tylopilus balloui. Next base: position 3,029 of record JBBPLW010000245.1, read on the forward strand.
TTGGACACACCTTCATTCCCGAGATCATCTATGGATGTTCTGCCACTCAAAGTCGGCATGGTAAACCGGACGTTGGAACAGCCTGTGCAAGTTTCCTGGACGATGTTAACAATAGGCTATGCGAATTCAAAAGTGGGACACCCACAAGGACGAAAGACAATGACGTGGATTCGCATATCTTGGAAAAAGATGTGTGACTGAGGCGATCAAGCGGGGTAGAGACGAAGGCGAGGCAGATCAGCCTTCAGGCCCAACAGTTGCCACAATGCCCGGGTTCGTTGTGAAACGAAACGCACAGAAGGCCGAGAGCTTCTGAATGGTTTCCGCTCGTTACTCTATGGCGGTAACAATGTGATGCAGCCTAATATGACCAGCCAAACTCGGATACTCCATTCCACTCTTGGAACAACGTCGATTGGGACATGGGCGGAGAGGGCCTTGCAGGAAAAAGTCTGAAAAGAGTGTGATGACACGTCACACTCTAGGAGAGCGACTTTGAAGGCAACGCTCGGTCAAACTATTCGAGTCGCATATAAACTGTCATATCTGATCTGAATATCTCCAGTCTGGCGGAACATGTACATGAATATTGTTAGTAACGAGCCGGGTTTAGAGTCGAAAGACGTGCGCACCTGTATGCATCAAGCGCTCACCTGTTGCGGCGCATGTCAGAGTCTGACGCGAGTCACGTCATCAAGTTTTCCACACCCATCGTCCTCGACGTTACGCACGACGACGACCTATCGCCAAGGTTCGGATGGACTTTCTCTCCCAAACCTACATCGCCCTTCGAGGGCCGACGGGTGCCCCGCAGTCGCCAACGGACACGATCGCCAAGCTCAGCGACCGGCTCTCCCCCTCGACGCTCCTCGCCGACAGACGCGCCGCAGTCCTATCTCTCAAAGGCCTCACGCGAGATTGCAAAGCAGAGGTCGGCGAAAGAGCCCTGCCCGGTCTTATCCAAGTCCTGCAAAACGATGCGGAAATCGACCCAGACATCGGCAAAGCCGTCCTCGAAACTCTCCACCATCTCTGCGAGGGCGACGAGTCGTCGAAGGAGCTTGGTCTCAAGCATACCGATCAGTTTCTCGCCAACGAGCAAGCGATCCACGCCTTGTTCACCCTTGTCGCCAACGCTCACTTTTACGTTCGCTACGCAACGCTGCAACTTTTGGCGACCTTGCTTCAAAACAGGCGGGCGGTAGTCCAGGGTTACTTTCTCAAAGCTCCCAACGGTGCACCCGGCATCATATCTGTGTTGGAAGACAAGCGTGAAATCATACGAAATGGTGAAGTCAACTACTTTCCCATACCATGATGGGATCGTTTTGTTTCCCCTTACTGACGATGATGCTCCTAGAAAGTATCGTTGTGATACAACTATTGATTTCTCAGAGCCCAGATATCCAGAAGGTCCTTGCTTTCGAGGGTGCTTTTGAGAAGCTGTTCAACATTGTCACTCAAGAGGGCGGGGTTGAGGGTGGTATCATCGCTCAAGATGCACTGCGATGTGCAGATGGACTGTTGCGCTTCAATGCGTCAAATCAGGTAGGTCCTGCGCTTTTATCTGTTGGCAACGCTAAGTTTCACAGAGTTACTTCCGCGAAACGTCACTACCAGCCCTCCTGTGCTCTCTGTTGCTCTTCCCTCCAAATCTTCAACTGCAGGATCCTCCTCCCCAAGAGTTCGCACTGCAATTCTGGGATCAACAAAAGACTACGAATGTATCCCTCATCGTCGGGATCATGGGTATGCTCATTGTTTCCAAGGGTAGCAGCGTCAGTATCATTCTTGTCGTGTCCCTTTCGTTCCCTTTCATCGTCATTCTAGACTCAAGAGACGGCGCTGTATGTCCGATGTTTTGTGGAGCTTGCACTCGCTTCGAATGCACCCACTCCACTGAAGACCCAGGTAAAGGCATGCTTGATCATATCCCCTGATCTCATTCCCGATAGGCTCTACGTTTACTCCCCAGCAATCTTACGTTCCCTCTATCTGGTGTCACTTTGACGCCATACATGCCTGTTCCTGAGACAAATGGTGAAGAATGGGATAGATTAGAATCCGCATCCGCGCTTGATGTGCTCGTAGAGCTGGCCTTGCATGGGGAGTACAATGGTTTGTACGGTGACCGACGACTGAAGGACGCTCTCGAGTTGCGTGGTGCCGCTCTCAACGTTTTCGATGTGAGCGTTTCTCTTTGCTACCACTTTCCCCCTCGTTGGTTCAAGAATTTCCCAAGAATTTTGTCCGCAAAGAGGAGATCAAGGAAGCGATCGTGCAAGGCATGCTGCCTCCGGAAGGTGCGCCCGCATTCCAGTGCGCTCTGCAGGTTCATCTTTACTGACTCTCGAGGAAGCCCCAACGTCAACCCCGATGGTTTCCCCGCTTCTCAGTGCCTTGTGTATCCCACCTACCTCGCCTCTCAATGTCATGAATGTCATGACGACCCACTTTGCCACTCTCCTGTTCGCGCATTTACTCTCATTGTCTCCACGCTGCAAAGCGCTCGCACGATCCATCAAACCTTCCCTGGCTCTTTCAGCCTCTACGCCTAGTCAAGGCCAATTTTTCGTTCCGGCCGACGGTGCACCCCCGCCACTCAGCGTTCCTGAACCAGAAGATGACGATGCACCCCAAAGCCTTATCCCACTCTTCACCGAAAATCTTTCCCTGTCTTTCTTGTCCAAATCGCGGGTAGACACTGCGGACGAGAGAGAAGTGAGAGAATGGGAGCGGCTGATTGTGGGGTATCTTTGCTTACTATCACAGTGGCTCTGGGAGGATCCAAGGGCCGTCAGGGAGTTCCTCGAAGCGGGTGGTCTGGGTGTGGTGAGTCTTTTCATAATCTCGTTTGCGCTCGCCTCTCGAACCATGAAAGCTTGTGGATCCCATCAATCAAACCATGGAAACCGAAAGCCTCGTTCCTGGTCTCTGCGCGTTCCTTTTGGGTGCATGCTACGAGTTCAATCGCGAGCCTGGAGAAATCACACGGTTGGTCATCCTCCCTTGGGCGATGTTCTTATTTCGCAGGGCAAGCACTCGCTTACATTGATTGTGCTATCTTCGTTTCTTCCACACAGATCGACGATCCATCCAATCATCTCTCGACTTGGTGTCGATGCGCTGATTGGTCAAATGACGCGTTTCCGCGAGGACGACCGATTCAAATCGGTCACGCCCGAGTCGATGGTCGTATCGTCCTGGACGTCGGCTGGCATGAGCATCGGCGTCGGTCCCAACCAGAATCCAGCCGAGCAAGAGGGGGAAATCTGGTTCGACTGGGCCTTTGTGGATTTCTGGAAATCGAACCAATGTAAGTTTTGCACGCCGCATGTCGTTTGCGAGATGGCCGGCGGGACATTGACGGACCGTTGGCTCGATTGACTCGCGGGGGGTGTCCGCTTGACCTAGATACGGTACAGCGTGGATTGAGCGTTGACCCGAACGTGTTGTCTGCGTCTTCGTCTTCTGGTACGTTGTCATGGTCGGGTGTGGGGCGCTGCCCCCTCTCTGACGATATATTTTTCTCCTCACCTTCCCACCACATTTGTAGGCCCCACCACAGAGTCTGCCATGTTGATCAGTTCGCTGCGTGACGTGATCCGGACACAAGCGACCGAGATGGAGGCGCTCCAAACTCAACTCAAGGATCTTACCACGAGTTCTTCTGCACAGGTATGTCCCGCCTGCGTAATAACTCTCCCCACCCCACCCCTTCTTGTGCCCTGCGTGTGGTAGTGACAACGCATCCCTAACCAGCTCAAGGACCTCCACGCGCGGATCGCGGACCTCGAGGCTGCGCTGGAAGAAGCGCAGGAGAAGAAGAGGGACGTGGAGAGGGAGCAAGAAGATCTGCTCGTGCTCCTCGACGAGATGAGTACGAAGCGGAGAGAAGATAAGGCGCGAATGCGGGAAGCTGGGCTAGAGGTGTCCGAGGACGAAGGGGAGGATGACGACGACGACGAGGGGGTGGAGTGAGAACGGGGGATGTGCGCTCGGAACGGTGACCGATCGTGTGTGTTTGCCATGGTCGGGACCATGTTGGATCACTGGGGTGAATCAGGACGCGGATTACGGACGGGCCAGCCCACCATTTCTTTCTCTGTAGCTTGTAGTTTGATGGCGGGTTCTGTCATGCGTACGGCGTAGTAGGGAAAGATCGAAAAGCGAGTCAACGATGCATGGCCGCTCCTATTTGTTGCTGGCGGCGTGACGTGGATGAGCGACGGATCGATCGATCATGGTCATCCTGGCGGTCCCATCAACAGCGAGGGGCGCTGGCGTTGAAGCTAAGCTAGGTCGCCGGAACCAGCTCCAGCAAACATCTGGAATCTAAATATTCACCTGTGGACCGAGTTCGTGATTCAAAACGTCGCGCTGTGAGTTTAAGTAAACGTTACCGGGCGCTCTGATATCCCGATCTGAGACGTCGACTATTCTTTGGATCGGCGCTGATGCGCTGATGCGGGTCAAAAACATGATCGTGTTTCAGCAAAGACGATCGCATCAAATTGACCGCGCCCGGCCCACGTGTCCGAGTCGTCCCTGGTTCGACCAGTACGCCTTTGCTTGATCGTTGAAAATATCATCATGACGATCGAGTCTCTGCCGGGAACATGGGTCGTATGGACGATAGACGGACGGACGGACGGACTGTCCCATAAATATCACGGACTCATCGGCGGACTGGTTACCCGGCGCAGCGAGGAATGGATAATTAGACACGGTATACGGGTACGTAGAAGTTTGGGTCGAGAGAGGAAAACAAATCGTCCCCCCGTTTCGCCGTCTCGCGAAGGCGCAAATGGGGACACATCGTACAATCCAGAGGATAAATAAAGGTATACATAGTAGTCCCATCATGCCAAGGCGTCCATCCGAGTCATCCACCGCAGGGAAGATATAAATAACGAGAGCGTGGGCAGCAACGGGCGATGGATCAAACGGCTTCCTCACGCCGCCTGCCCGACCGGCACCTGCGCCCACGCATCCCACCACGCCGTCCGCTTCCTCTTGTCCGCAAACCCTTCCAGAAGCCGGATCACGCGCCATACGTCCCCCCAGTCGCTCCCGAGCCCGAGACTCACGCGGACGACGCCCACCTCACGGCCGACGCGCGTCTCGACCTCCTCCAGCGTCGCCCCATCGGAGAGGCTATCCATCACATCTTGGATCCCGAGGAGGGCCGACGCACCGCCGGGGTTGCACAAACACCCCGTGCGCAACGAAATGTTGTGCGTCGTGGCGACGTGTTCGATAAACGAGTTTGGGAGCATCTCGCCGGTGGGCTGTTGGCAAAGAAATGAACATCATGAGCACCACACACACTTTATGCAAATTGCTCACGGAAAGGATGACGAACGAAACAGTCGACCCTGTGTCAGACTGTTCGCCGACCGATTTAAGGCGACGAGAGGGCAGTTTGGAGAGAATTTTGACGACAGGCATGCCGTTCTTGTCGTGACGCAACTCAGCCATCGACGATGTAAGGAAGTGCATCAGGCATGATAGGCGGAGCGGAAGGAAAGGGAGATATGCAGTCAGGAATCGAAGGCCATCGGTAATCGCCGATAGTGTTAGATAGTTCACCGTTCCGTCCTGCGCATACATTCAGCTATGTCAACGTATATCATTTAGAGGCGGTGTTCATACCTCAAACTGCTCGTGCAGCTTCGAGGCCATCGTAACCAGCGTCCCAGGAACTTGTACAACATTCACTGTACCACCTGCAAACCACGGTCGTTTCAACGTGGTCAAAAAGCTCTCTTTCACGACGAGCGCTCCTACACCAGTAGGATATCCGAACATTTTGTAAAAACTGACAGCCATCGCATCCACAGGGGTTTCGCTCAGTGAGATCACGGAGGTAGGTGCCAGCGCAGCGGCATCCATTAGTGTGTTGTATCCTAGAGAAGCAGCATACTGGAGGATGGAGAGTGGGTTTTTGGTGTTGGAAATGTTTGACTGGGCGGTGAGTGCAAATAGTGACGGCGTCGTCGAAGAAACTGGACGGTTGGTTCGCAGGATATCCTACACGAGGCAGGCGTCAGTGAGAGAAGAGCAAATAGAAATACCCATCTTACCACGGCCACTGATGGATCAAACCCGCCAGTAGGCGTCGAAGGGACATAGTGTACTTGTGCGCCTTGCCGCGCTGCGAATTCGCGGATTCCATGCACGCTGTTGTGAGAATCGGCACCGAGAACGAAATGGCTTTCTTTCTGGAATGGGAACGCTTCTCCAACAAGCTTGAGCGCTCCCGTTGCGTTTGGGGTAAAGATGACAGTATAACCTCTTGGCGCCTGAAAGAATGAGAGTACCATTTCCCTCGCCTCTTGCGCGCACGCTGAGGACAGTCTTGAACTACCGCGGAACTAGATGAGATCGGAGAGCATCTACTAGAATGTAAGCTTACCTATTACTGACTGAGTGGGTGTTCCCCATGATGTTTTGCGTCAGGAAATTACTGTGTGCACGAACGAGGGACTCTGGGTGTTGGGCGCCGCCCATATAGTCAACATAAGTTTCCCCAGCCCGGTCGAGTCTTGCGAAGTCACTTCTCCGAAGAGTGTCTATGATCCACGTGTTTTGATATTCTGGGTATTCTCGTATGAAAGCGGAGTAAGAAACAGCAGCCTGTTCGCCAAGCGATCTAAATTGCGACTGAGGGGTATGTGTAGGCAGAGAAGGACGAAGAAGAGGGCGGGGACGTGGAGTGGAAATGACGGGGAGCGAAAATGCTGGAGGGTGCATGTACGCGTGGGGGTCGCTATCAAAATGGGAATAATGCTTCTCATAACTTGAGGAGAAGGGTTCAGATGGTCTATAGTACTCTAGGTTGATGTGAGAGCGGGGAAGAGGAGAGTTGGTTCCGTCAGTGTGACGTCGATCATCCTGGACAGAGAGGCAGGAGTATATGCTACCCATCGCAGAGTAAAGGAAAGGGAGTCAGTGCAACGCTGTTGACTTTGCCGGAGCAACATACTTTATACACCCCCTGAGTATATTTCGCCGACGGATATCATGTCATTCAAGTTCCGAGGCCGACCCTTCTGAACACAACCTGTCACGGTCTTGTTACAAAGACGAACACCGAAATGACCGAGTCTACTCTGCGCGCCGTTGTGGGACGGTTTCATCTTCAAGATACGCTATGGCTGTACGTTGTAACCGTGAGTGATTCATGCAGTGCATCCTTAAAATTTGCCGCCCGAGATGCGCTCGTAGAGTACTGCCAACCGGCCAGTCAGCTGGCTATGCATTAACATGTTATTTCAGTGACAAAGAACTGCCACGGTCCAAGAACAGGACGGTGGGAGTACGTACCAACCACGCGGGCTGAAGACTTTCTGACGATGACTAGAGCATGAGCTCGTTCTGTAATTGTCAACCATATTTTGACTCGAGGCAAAATGCCCATTCTGCTGCTGTTCTTGTCGGCTATGGAGGCAGGCAAGCTGACGCCCCTATAACCTGGGCGATAATCAATACGCCGACACTGGCCCGGAAACACCGGATTCCCATAGCACCTTTGATATGCTTCACACCCCAAAACGTGGTCACAATGAACACGGGAGAACGGGACAAGAATAGCCATTAGGCAGTGCCGGAGCAGCTCCACGGCCGACTGAACTTGACAGTTTATTCTTTCCGCGACGAGGTTGAAACTGTGAATTAACGGGCGTACCTCGGCGATCGACTCATATGGAGATATCGTGTGTGGTTTCAAGCAGCCACCAGTACTTAAATTAAACGAAAATGAGCGTGCCGAAAAGGCGCCTGATCCGCGCACCCCATGAACGAAGCGAACAAGTTTCTTTTTTTTGAATCTGTGCCAGCTGCAGGAATGCGTGGAAGCTGCGACTGAGGCCAAAAGGCCTGACTGACGGTCCATCGTTATTGCGTAGCCTGCGCCAAGTTGTCCCTTGATAAGTAGGTGCCTCGTTTGTTGCACAGCCATTCGACTTTCCAAACAACACCAATCAAAATGTTGATCAATCTACAAGCCCGCCCTGAAGTGACCCCAAAACAAGGCCTCCTTGTAAGTTCGCTGATTGATCTTGAGGACGAACCACTGATCTGTGCTGTGTTTTCCTTTAGCATGTACACCACCCGAATTTATTGGCTGAACAGAATGAAAGGGTCGGAACCCATCTGCTGTCCCCTTGAATCCTAGTACCCCACTTATCTTCTAGGTAGGAACGGCAAAGACAGCCGAGAAAGCTTAAACGTGGAATGTTCGTCAAGCTGGGATCCGGTCTCTGCTTCCAGGGTGTCATTCGAGTAGTCATCACGATGTTTGGTCTCGGTCTGGTTCCAAATTACAGCTCGTACTAATCGTCTGAACGCAATTCCTCCATCACTCTTTCAGAACTTCACCCTCACCAATGCTCCATTCGTCTTCTTTTCACTTTAGAAAAACTAAAAGCATCCCCCGCGATTACCATGCGCGCAAGCTTACAGGCCGTCATCGTTTTCGCGACGTTTCACATATGAAACTAACGGATATATTCAAGTCATTGCGACGGCGGAGACTGCGAAGCGACGTCTCTCAACGATCTGCTCTGATTCGCTTACAAAGTCCTCCCTCTCCCCTTTCTGACCGCGACTCCTCACCTGCACAACCTCCTTCATCTGACCATTTCACTTCATTATCTGCTCACTATCGCTCCGATGTTGCCAGCATCTTGAGCGTCACGGAGGAAGACTGCTCGTCTGGCATGAGCACTTCAAGTTCCATTCTCGAAGGGAATCGCTATGTCACAGGCAGGGAACGCCCTCCTTCTCCGCGTCCCGCTCCAGCACTCCCAACATCTCCTTCTGTGTTCCAGCTGCGCTCAGCGTCAACGAGGGACTATCTGGTCGACGGATTGGAGCAACACTTGCGCCAACTTAGTCTAGGAGGTGCAAGTCCTGTACCCAAGAGCTCATCTTTATGCGACATTCCGATGTGCCTGGATGTACGTACCGACCCCGAGACGTCCCCACGTCGCACACTCTCCGATACCCTCCATACACAGAAACCAACGTCTTCGTCTCATGACCAAAACGTCGTACCAATAATTTTTATCACGTCCGCTGATGCCAAGTACGCAAAACCCTTACCCCCTTCATCCCGACGGCCATCCAGGACACCGTTTGGCCCATCTAACTTCATCGACCATTCTACTAACATACGACCTGCTAAATCGAGATCGCCACATGATGATCCCTTCCGGATGCAGCCACACGACTCTGTTTGCCCCCTAGATCATGACCTCACCTTTCGACTACCCCCATTCCCCTCGACCAGCTCCAGTTCCTCCGAGTATTCTCCTGAGACGCCGACACCAATGTGTTGCGATCACTTTGGTGATTGTAGGGGTGATTTGTGGGAGGTCTTGCACCCCCCACTTGTAGCTGGTAGGTTTACACTGCCTCCGTTCAAGCTACCGCCCATGAGTACGGGTCTTTTCGACGACATGTCCACGCCGCTACCATACTAGATACTTTGAGTACTGTATGATGAGATCATGAATGACAATGGCTGTGATGTCGTTAGATGCCTTTAAGCTCTAGGAGCCATTTAATGTTACGTCGTCAGTTCACTTCAAACCATGGCCGCTGCAGGGAAGGAAGGATCCACAGGCCGACTCTCTCTGGATAGACACTCTGCAACGTCGACTGAGTGGGTCCAGGACACGACATGAAATTTACTTGCGTTGGCATTCGAGTTGCAGGTTGACACAGACATATTGACGTTTTACCAGGAACAGTAAACATTGACGATCACGCTAGATCATGATGATAAACTGAGATCATGTTCCAAGCAATGTAGTAGCATCGCCCTGTGCAGCGTGATTTGGACGCCAAAAAAGAACAATAAAAAAGGTGTAGTAGTGCCACGCAGAACTTTTTTGTCAACTGACACTTTGTCACTAGGGATCTATCGACCACTGGCACCGGATCATTATCTTGATTCGCTCTGTGAATCTTCCTTGCTTGCAAAAGCACACCACCCACCGCATGTCGAATCATCTGCATATGTCCTCTCTGTTGCACATTGTTTCTTCGGATCACTGATGCTCTCGTTCCAGCCACTCCAAGCAAGTCAGGACGTCCTTTTACGTAGACCACGTCTCTTCGAGACCCCCGCCAAATCGTTGAACGAGTCGTCCCGGTTGGACGCCAGGGTCTTCCTATTGTGACGAGCACGAAACACGTATAATGTTTCCCATCGCGTCTCAAGGTGCCTCCGCACTCATTTATATCCTGGAAAACTGGCGCACGAAGCGGATCGTCGAGCCTCAACGGACCGATGAGGTGATGCAAGTACTTTCTTCCCGGCAAACCCAATCGACCTCGACCTCGACCGTCGTCTCCAGGTTACACTCGACCTCACTCAGTCCTGGTCATGGCAACGACGCACACCTGTCGCGCGGTGAAATCTTTAAGCAGATCGAGGAGGGCCGGTAACAACATAAACGACTTCGTGAACGGCGGTGGGTTCAAGCACAGCCTCAGGTCGTATCCCATGGTCGCCCCTCGCATCCATCTCCATCTCCATCTCGTTATCATGTCACAAACTCAGGGCCAGGTTCGGGATTAGGCGCGGTCGGGTACGTTGCCTATGCACTTGCTAGTTTCTCCTGCTAAGCGAAGGCGAAAATGCGGAGTTGGCGTTGGGTGTCGAGCTTGAGAATGGATGGGAGGCGACGAGAGATTGGAATGAGGATGATGTGGAGGTGGTGATGGAGGAGAGGGAGTTGTGCTACCCACACCTGCGGAGGTGGAGATGGACAGGGGCGGGGAGATGGAACAGTTGCAATGGAAGTGAAGGAGTTGGCGGAAGGAGGATACGGAGAGGAACCAAATGAATCTGTCGTAAGTGCGGGGCGACAAACAGCAACGTCTCTGATGGTCAGTAAGACTCTAGAGGGGCAGATACATGCTACTTATCTCGAAAAACAAACAAAGCTCATCTGGAATTGATCGACGCAGTGGTCGGCTACATAAAAACTGAAGACGTGATAAAGGGTGTCGTGAGGATCATGTGCTAAAAAGATCTCTACATCACTTCATCTCTACCTTGGGACCGTAGTATCATTGGCCCCAAGCTTAACATTTTCTACCTGTGTCGTTTCGCTACGCACCATTGCAAGCACCCCGACGAATCGATAGCGTCCCGTTTGGGCTCACTGGCAGTACGCCTCGTCATGTCATAACCGTCTGACAACGAACCTCCTCGGTTCAAGCTGGTATTCTTGAGGCATCAACATTTTAAACCGCCGTTGCATATCTTCCTGATAGGTAGCGAGTTGCCACTGGATTTGGCGACAAAACTGTGAGGGTGTGGAATCCAGAGAGCGCGCTGCGGGAAGGAGCATCAATAGAGCATGATCACTAGGTGAACTCTCTCTGGCTGTGACCTGGGATATCTCCGAGCTGAGACGGCTCGATAAAGTGAAGCAGTCGCTCTCTGCTGCCCCACGAACTCGAGCCTCTGAGTTGTCAATTTCCTTGGTCGTCTTCTCCCGTTCATCACGGTGCCTAGAGGGGGCGCCCATTTCCTCTTTCCTGGCGTGATCTGTAAAGCAGAAAAGAGAGGACCGCGAACGACGTGCATGACTTTGGGAATGGAGGTGTATCCAAACACGCATTCAAGTCCCATACCAAGGCTGTTCCTTGTGTCGGCAGCTGTAGGCTACACCGTCTGTCCTGGCTTGTTCCTGCTGAACGAAGGTGGAAATATTGAATCGGCGTTGGATATCGGAACGAGTGGGGATAGACAAGTGATCGGAATGAAGGTTGCATGTGACGGAGGGAAAGGAGACAAGTCAACCGTGGCGTGCTATCCGGTGTTTATATACAGGCAATTGCGCTGATCTAAGAGCATTATCATCCAATGGGTCTACGAAAGCTTTGAACATACTCTGGTACTCGGTGATCTTAAAAGAGCAAATAAAATGAGCTGGCGATATATCTCACCTCGAAAGATCACGCCAGACAATAAACTGGAGTCGCACTCCAATCAACAGAATAGAATCGTCCTGTGGATCGTGATCAGAATTGGGCGCTAAAAAAAGGGCATCGCCTCATGTCTGCCCCGAAGACGATGTTCTTTTTTTGCTACGCACCTTTGCAAATACGCCGACTCGACACCCCGCCTGCACCCAACCGCCAGTACACCGTCATCATGATACGACTTCCCGACGGCGACGCTCATCCACAGCTGGTCATCTCTGGGCATAACGGCGATATCTACCACCTGGCCTTTCTCCCTGACGGACGACGGGTTGTCACAGGCTCTGACGGAACTGTGAAGGTATGGAATCTGGAGAATGGGAAGCGAGAAGGGACAGCGATGAAGCACGAGGAAATTGTGTCCTCCCTTGTTGTAACTCGGGATGGCACCAAAATCATCAGCGGGGGCAATGGGAAGATCAAAGTGTGGGACGACGAATCGCACGAGCTCGTCAAAGAATGGACTCGCCTGGGGCGGTATCCCAAGATTGCCATCTCGCCGGATGATCGACTCATTGCGGTCGGTAATCGCGGTGTGTCTTTATACACCATGCAAGGGAGAAAGGTCGGCGATGTCATTGGATTGAACGACAAGGTGTTGTTTTCCTTGTGTTTCTCTCCCGACGGAAGCAAACTCGCATGCGGCGTCCAAAAAGACATCCACATCTACAACGTCGAGAGTCGTACGCTCGTCCTGGGTCCGTTGAAAGGCCACAAAGATTTGGTCAATTGTTTGCAGTGGTCACGCGATGGCAGCAGACTCTTTTCTGCCTCAGACGTGACAATTCGCCGCTGGAATTCCGACACGGGAGCACAGATCGGACAACCCTGGACAGGTCACACTCACCTGATAAACTCCCTCGCTCTTTCCCCAAATGGTCAGATCCTTGCGAGCGCGTCCAGGGATAAAACCATTCGCTTCTGGGACACGATTTCTGGACATCCAACCCCACAATGTTTACAACATGATGGACGCGTCCATACTGTTTGTTTCTCTCCCTTCGGCGAATCCGTGGCATCTGCTAGAAGAGGAAAGATATATTTGTGGCGGGTACCCAGGCTAGATCCCGTTGCGAGTCAGGTAAGATGCTCACTAGACGCCTCTCAGCTCTCACGTACATCGCTCTCTTCGTCTAACAGACAAATCTCGACGACGCGCACGACATCATGCAAGTGTCCGAGAGTAGAGTATGTAGTTCGTGCCGTTCGTTTCTATCACTCACTTCTTCAAAGCGACCGTCAGCAATTTCTCACACGATATCGTCTCTGGTACCAGATTCAGCCCATCCTATACAGCAGTTAAATCCTTCTGAAAACAACTCGTTCGACACATCGTCCATCTCTGATGCGTTGGACTTGCAGCGCATCCCTCCACCTTCCTCTCTCCTCCCCTTGCTGTCGCCAGCAGGTCCGACTGTTCCCGACGTGTGTATTCCTTATGTTGCATACTTGCCAGTCTAATCTTCGAGGTTAGCCCACCGGGACTGCACATGTATGGTCTTTCAATCAATAGAGAGTTCTCCGTATGGTTGCTTATACATCCCACAGCCATCTTTCCCAGCTCGTCCTATTGCACCCCCAGCACTAGTTCATTCGCACTCCACATCTCTGCTGCAGGAAGATCTACGACGCAACGTGCCCACCTTCGAGTATGTCAGTTCACTGCAGGGTAGTACGATCTTCTAACATTCCTCCTTGATTCAAATCAAATTTATTAGTGAAAACATCCCTCCTCCACCGGATCTCACATCCCATATCATCAAGGCCAGTGATCAGTATGCTGCTCCAGGTGGTTTCAGCGATGTATACAAGCATTGGTACAAAGTTGATGGTTCGTTGAAAGAGGTTTGTTCGTATCACATGACTCGCACTGGCTGCTATTTACCTTGACCCTCAGGTTGCAGTAAAGGCATTCCGGTTCAGATTCGCAACAGATGCGGATGCGAGCAGTAGACCCGCCAAGGTAACCCATCCTTTCCGTACTAAATGCATGCAATCTAATCTGCAGCGTAGATGCTCCGCCGAGAGCTCGGCATTTGGAAAAGACTCGATCACCAAAATGTCGTTCCCTTCCTGGGTATCGCATATGGGTTTGGGATGCATGGCTCGATGTCCTTGGTGTCATTGTGGATGCCTAACGAATCTCTCCACTACTTCTTACTGAAGCATGATCAGATACTACATTTGGGACATAGACTCCGGTTTGTACGTGCACTGAACAACCTCCACCTCCACCTCCACTTCCACTAATCTCGTGTGATAGTTGCTGAATATTGCTGATGGATTGGATTACTGTGCGTCATTATTACTGTTACCAAGACAGGAAAAATAACACAGCGAAGTGCATTCGATTCCAGTCGTCCACGGTGACCTGAACTGTGTGCGTTAGAGTGTAAATCTTCTCTTTCCTCTCCATCTAACCGTGGTGCAGTGCAACGTGCTTCTCGATGCAGATTACACTGCACGCCTGGCTGATTTTGGATATGCTTCTTTGATTGGGAGTATTCCTGAAGCTTTAAGCTACTTGCAAAGGTCCACGGCACGACCGGGAGCATTGCGCTGGATCGCGCCTGAACAGGTTAATACAGACGAGACATTCCATAGGACAGAAAAAAGTGACATATACTCATTTGGTAGTGTCATTCTCCAGGGATGTGGGTTTAATGCACACAACAGGCTGGTGCTGATATTCCAGTAGGTGTTGTCTGGAAGACAACCTTGGTCGGAAGTCCGAGAAGAGCCAGCCATCGTTTTACGATTGTTCAAGGGAGAGAAGCCGGGCCGACCACAGTCTCGAGCGATCAATGACACACATTGGAATTTAATTCAAGACTGCTGGTCGGCAATGGAGGAACGACCTGATTCGAAGTTGATAATATCCACCATGAAGCGGTTCATAAGTCATTGCCCCGAGTCCCCGCCTCTTGGCAACTTGCTCGTGTCATCGTGTAACCCCGTTCATTCCTTTGTGGACACGTCGTCATCATCAACATCTTTCCATCAAGGATCAGGGAATAATGGCATTAACGGTATCCAGAAAATTCATCCCGCTGACGATCAACCTGCTCTGCCGTCGAACCCATATCATGCTCACTCTGAAATGTGAGTGTCTTGTCATCCAGTGACTACCGGATGTATTGAACATTGCTTAGAATGGCGGTGCCATCCATCCCTGGGTCAAGCGGAGTGCGTAGAATGGATTAGGCCCACCACTAACCCAAACTCCTCTTCATTGGAAGGTAAGTCGAGTCCAATTTCTGAGAGTAGTCTGCTCACCGGCGGTGACATCAGTAACTTCTTTTTCAATTCCCTAACTACATCAACGCAAGAGAAGTATATGGGGAACATCCTCGCAAGAGGCTACGGCGAGTGTAGGATGTACTGGATGCGAGGAATTAATATTCTGGACTGCGAAGAATGCGGTGTTTGACTGCTTTGACATGCAATCGATGGTGTTATACCCACTTTGCTTTGTGGTCGTAATTCAATTCTTTTTTTATCACACTCCCGTCAAATCTGCTTCGACGAGAATGAGTGTTGCTGCACTGTCTGATGCCAGTGCCTCGTCGATCAACATTCAATTTCAGATACCTCCATCATGAGTGTAACCAAACAGCCAAGCTGTGGGCAATAAAAGGGATGATAGAACACCGGCCCTCCGAATCTGTTAGCGATGCTAGATGGCTACCCGTTCAACATGATCTGGCGACTGCCAAGGTCTGACGAAAGTAAATGAAAAAAACGTATTGATTTTGAGAATAAGCTAGCATGGTATACAACGCAAACCTCTCCAAATTCGATGTCATTTCATAGTCAGTGGATTGATGAAGATCCAAGGCTAATGCCATAGGTGATTTAACGATTGGATGTCGTTCCGTCCTTGCGATGGATACAGAAAGGTAACTGATAAGAACATTCGAAACCTGCGAGATAACCAGAAAACCAAAATACCGACCTTGGAATGATTCCAAGGGTAATATCCCACCCTTTCCGCCGTCCCGATGCTTGTGTCCTCCGGTTTTGTGATCATGCTAAGCTGTGATGGGTGTCGGTGGTATCAGCTTCTGGCGCACCACTTATTCCTTGACCAATGCATGCAAGATGTCACACGCTCGCTGAGCGAATTGTCACCGCGGTGATGGAGGGTCGCGAGCCATCGTGCATTGATCACCATTCAATGGGGTCACAATCGATGAAGGAATCAGCACGGAGAACTCATCGTCTCTTTGCAAACCTGGTGCATACGTGCATCAGATACTGACATTTTCGTCTTTTGCCCCAGAAATGAGCCACTCACTTGACATGATCTCCCAAAGAGCCTGGAGGATTCCCGGGGAAGAGAGTCTTGAGTATCCCCAGAACTCTCATGAGCAAAAATAGGTATCGGCTGATCAGTAGTTTCGTCCCCAAGAGCATGAGCGTGTTGGAAGCATCCAATGTTGACAAACGACGACATGCTGATCATTTTCTTAGCAGCAGAAAGAGAGGAAGACAGCATGATACCCTTCTTGAAAAGGATGTTCTTAGGCAGTCCTTGCGCCACACTGCGGAGCAGCCTGTCGAACAAAGCCAGACGCCTCCGCCATTTACCCACGAGGACATGAAATAACCCAGCCAGATCGTTCAGAGAGCATATGGAAGGATGGGAAGGGGGCCGAGGAGCACGTTGGAGTGATGGCATACCCTAGACAATAAAGTCTGCTAGATGCGGAGCGGATCTACCAGCATCATCTCGTATGCGAACTACAACCAGTCATATACGTCGACGCAATGACATAGATGGGGGTGGGGCATTGTTGACGGTGCCAAATATGCAGTTGTTGACGATGTCAAAAAAATGATGTGAAATGAAAGCCTTTAAATTTTCATATCTCGTTGACCAGGGTGCTTGAATGCTCCAAGCCTCCTGGACCCGCTTGAGTGAAGTGCTATGACGACAACCCATTCGTCGTTTGTGCCACGCACCTTGTCTGTACCTTGGTCGACGAAAAGAAACAGTAGTGCGAAGGCCACTGGGGTCTATATATGACTTCGTATGCATCGGGGAACGCCTGAGGCTTTGAATAGGCGATCAAAGTATGAAAGAGGGTGGCTCAGGCATGGGGTGCATACAGACGGAGAAGATAGCACAAGCGTATCACCGAACAAGTGGACTCGTCGTCAGAGAGTGGGGAACCCGTCAACGTGAAGTGGACGACGAGGACAGACCAAGATAGGCTAGACCAGAAGTTTGAGAGCCAGATATGTGGTGCGTACTAACCAAGGTCGATGATCGCTGGCACGATTATGCGTCGTTTACCACTTTTGACGTTTCATCTCAGAGTGGTCCAGACACCATGCAACGTCCCGAGTTGACTTATCGAAATTCTTCACCGAAATTCGCTCACGGTCATCTGGTGGGGAAAGGGGGTCAAGCATCCGCATTCCAAGTAAGGTATATGTCGTCTTTGCTCAACCTGCAGATTCGGGCTGCGAGGTGAAGGCATAAATGGTGGCGGTAACCAGACAAGCGTGGCTAGTGAAGCTCAACAAAGCACAACAAGCTGATCTAACGAGACGCGTTTACCACCCCCCTCTGGCTCAAAAGATCGAATAGAAGACCTACTTGATCGCAGACGATACGCCACAGACCCGTTTGAAGTACGGATGCAGTTCATAGGTCTCCTCCGAAAACTGAACGCGTGAGTGCTTTCTTTTGACCGCACTCTTCACCACCGTGATACACTACGACGCTTGTCTCCCAGAACGTAACCAAAAAGTAGTTGGATATGCGCTCAAGTATTTTTAAGGATGTGGAGAGGGCCTATGGGAGTGTATGCATCAAGGAATGTCAAAAGGTGTGTCGTTTTCGTCTGATACGTTTTGCCTTTCGCCAGCTAACTGACACGTTGTCCCCAAGGATCCATTAACCACCAGATCAACATCCTTTATTTTCTTGACTCGCTCTGTGAATCTTCCTTTCTTGCAAAAGCATACCAGCCACCGCCTGTCGAGCCATCTGCGTATGTCCCTGCCACTGCACACTGTTTCTTCGGGTCACTGATGCTCTCGTCCCAGACATCTAAAGCAATCCAACACATCTTTTTATGTCAACTACGTCTCTGGAGACCTCCGCCAAATCGTTGAATGAGTCGTCCCGGTTTGGCGTTAGGGTGTTCCCAATTTGACGAGCACGAAACAAGTATGCCATTTTCTATCTCGTCTCAATGTGTCTCCGTACTCATTTTCTCCGCGTTTATCCTGGAAAGCTGGCGCACGAAGTGGATCATCGAACTTCGACAGGTCGATGAGGCGATACAAGTGCTTTCTTTCCGACAAACCCCAACTCCCGAGGCCCTCCCAACTCCTGAGACCTCGACCGTTACTCCAAGCGCACACGCCTCTTCCTCACACGGTCCCGGCCATGGCAACGACACACACCTGTTGCACAGGGAAATCTTTAAACGGGTCGAGGAGGACCGGGAACGACATAAACGACTTTGTGAACGGCGGTGGGATCAAGGACAACCGCAGGTCCTATCCCATGATCGTTCCTCGCATCAATCTCCATCTCATTTGCATGTCGCAAACTCAGGGCCGGGGTTTGGGTCAGGCGCGGTCGGCCTATGCACGCGCTAGTTTTCTCCTGCTGAGCGAAGGCGAAAATGTGGAGTTGGGGTTGGATATCGAGTTTGAGAATGAATGGGAGGTGACGAGCGATCGGAATGAGGAGAGACTGTGATGGAAGGGAGGGCGTTGTGTTACCCTCACCTGCAGAGACGGGGGG
>JBBPLW010000246.1:0-18453 GCA_038089995.1 Tylopilus balloui
GCCTTCCTCCCGAGGTTGATGTCATGCATCTGCGGTCGTCACATTTCAGTTTGGGCTGAGCTGACGCACGTCGGGGGGGGAGGGGGCGGGTGTACACGCACCTCTTTGCTGTACGGGCCGAGGTACCCGGCGACGAGCGCTTTGATTTCGTAGCTGAACGTGGCGATCTCGGTCTCTCCAAAGTGAACCCACTGGTCGACGAGAGCAGCTTCACTCGCATCCTTTCCGAGCAATCCAGACTCGGGCGCAAGGGAACACACTGGTTTACGCCATTAATTAACCGGGTACAAGAGCTACATCTGTGTCACTTGCCATAGCGTGCGATAGTGGCGCCTTCGAACAACCTGAGGCCCTTGTTGTCCTCGAATGCTGGAATCTTTCCAAGAGGAAATTTTCTGAGGTATTCAGGAGATTTGTTGGTCACATTGAATTCGATGGTTGGGGTATCAAGCTCAAGACCTGCTACAGCCGCGGCAGCGAGAATCTATGTGCGGCAAGTGATTCATAGTCCAGGTCAGCGTTCCAGTCTCTCCGTGGAGGTGGCGGTGACGTACGACTTTGCTTTGACGCTGGATCGCGTTTCCCCAGAGTGTCCCGATGGGTGTCATTATCGTGTGTGCGGTATGGTTTCGGGTATCAAGTCTTGTAGGTTTTCTTGGCCGCGTTTCAATGTGTTTTAGCACTGATGAGACTCGTGCTATATATTTCAACAACGCCCATCAGAAGGTAGAGTGGAGTGCTTTGATACCACAGCCGCTGCGCATGCTGCGCCGATGCCGATGGTACTCGCTGTACTATAATTATCTCATCAGATCGATGACACTAGGCTAGGCAACGCCGTGGGGGGTGGAACGGGCCGACTTATAAAATGTAAGTCACCGATCCCACACCCTAGTGCTTGTCCGTTGTATAACCACGGCCGGTGGCACAATGGCCCCGAACGGTTGCGTCATTTGAGTGCCTCCTTGGAGCGAATACCCTGACAGATCTCTTCATCCAGACATCAAACTGGTGTCACACCGCAATAAGCTGCTACTGCGCGTGCTGCAGATCACGCGCAGTCGGTGCGTGCACTTACTCGAGGTGGGGATATGGTCCTCACAGGTTCGGATGACAAAGTAGCTGTGACGCTTTTTTATACACGCGTGGCCATGAAGATAAACGCGCTCCTGTTCAAGGGCAGATGGAGTGCTCATGCAATGGTCTGCGAAATAAGCGCATAGGATCGGGCAAGCGGAGCATCAAGAAATATAAAATGGTCTTACACTGAAACGACAATCCACCCTTCCAGCGGGTACATCAACCAGCCGACTGTGCGACCACTCGTTATCGATTTATTCTCATCCCGAGTCGGCATCTTATGGAAGACCGAAGATGGTAAACAGGACATCCCACCGATGAATTGCGAGGATGCCGAGCGGCTATTGGAACCTTTCCAGAAGATGGAATGATAATTCACCTGCCCCGTCGGAAGGAATAAACAACCACTCCCGACGCCAAGAAGAATTGTTGGATGCTGTGTCCCGCACATGTGCAGACCATTGCTCCGCTCGGCAAAGTTGAATAGGCAAACTCTTCTCTCCGAGCTCCCGACTACTTAGTAATAAAACAGGCAACCAGGTTTGTCGCCGTTTGCGGAGCAAACGGACAGTCATGATCGGTCTCAGCAATATACCGGTCGTCGACATCTGGGCGGTTTTCTGGTACGTGATATGCCGTCTATCTAGTGGTGACGAGCAACTTCTTTCGCAAGGTCTCCTTTTAAAATTGATACGCTTCCGGGTTCTTGCTGCCCGTGAGTCTCGGCCTTTGTTTCTACAGGACACTTCTCGTTCAGTGCATTGGCTGCAAGTTGTGGGTATAAAATGGAGATGGTCAGTACCAGCCATGGTCAGTGCGGGTCGTCGAGTCGTCGATGGACTCTGGTTGATACCTTATTTTCTACTCACCTTGTCAAACTAGGCTTCGTTTCGGTATGCGATCGCTCTTTTATTTCCGGTACTGAGTCGACCTGTAGAATATACTTACCTTCGAGGAAACCGGACAAAGGATCATTGCTAGAAAGCCGTCGCTCACAAAGAGGTTAGTTGAGAGAGTTGATTTGATAGCCTTTATTTTCCTTCCGATGACCCTCATCGTTGTTCGACTTGACATGCAATCTCGACGCCCGCCCCACAGATAAGAACGTTAATCTAGGATCGTTCTGTCCCACTGTAAACTAACGACACTGACATCTCTCTATATCCCAGCCAGGCTCTCGCTGGCTAAACTTTGTCGCGTTTCAGAAAACCTGAACAATATATGGCCACAGTTACGATAAGCCGGAGACCCAAATACTCCCTGCCAAAGTCTGCACACAATGGGGCGTACTTCACACATCAGGCCGAGCGTCCCACATCCCCCATCTGTATCTCTTCGTCCTGCTCCAACACCTCCCTCTCACTCTGCACCGCAAACACGATTACAGATCCACGCGTGCTGCGCCCAGGCGTCGACACGAGACCAAACTCGGTGTCTATATCTCGACCTCGGAGATCGTGTGCATACAACGCCCGTGTGCTCAGGATGAAACGTGGGGAGAGCGTGAACACGGGCACGTATTGCGCGATCCCTATCGGCAGTGCTCGCCATCCCGTGACGATGATGCGGGAGCTGAAAAACAGGACGTTGATCAGCCCAAAAAGAAGGATGCTAAGATTCGGGCGTGAGCGCAAACAGTTCACCGGCTGGAATAGACAAAGGAGGCGGGGACTCACGCGAAAAAGTAGATCAAGCCTTCCCTGGCGAAAAGCTTCAGGTAGGGACTGAGTGCAACCCTCCGCTTCGTCACGTTGTACATTTGAACCGAGTGCCGTATGAATTTGGCAGCCACGAGGAGAAACATCATCGAAGCAAGCACAAACTGCAGGCTGTCTCTCACCTCGGCCGAAATAGGTGAAGCGGGTGCCATCACACAGAATGAAAAGTCGGGCACCTGAGCGATAACCACTTTATGATGGCGCGCAAGAGTTAGAGGATAGGTGAGTTAGCACTGCACACGTGACATGAATTCGGGCGCTCCACATACTTCTGAGCCTGATGGTGATGATAATACTCGTAACCACGAGCGACAGAACCTCCATCGCGTAGAATGGGAGGAGGACTGAAAGAATGATTTTCGACCTACTATATATTGCCCAGAGACGGAGGATCATTACCACTGCAGTCACCTTGGTCATCGAATCACCCCCGAAGCGAACAACGTGAACACACACAATCCGCGCCACCAAGGAAAAGAAACGACATCCATTCACCGAGAATGCTGAGTATTTCGCCTTGTGTGCGTACTTCAACAGAGTGAACCCGAGCGGCATTAGATGAACGTGCTCACAACTATTTGGAAGATGTCAATGCTTGGATCTGTCTGGCATTGACAAGCGAACGTGAGCACATACGTCTACATAACGTTTAAGCACGTGCACATATCATGAATAGCATCAGAAATCACCTTTGCGGGACCTGGTAGAAAGGAACTCCCCACTAGAACTCCGCTAGGTTAGTTAACCGAACTACACGCTCTCAGTCTTGAACGTACCGATGGCATAGGTTCTGATACATCGATTTCTCGAGTTAGTCTTTCATGCGTGTTTGCATTGGCGTTGTTGACGTACACGACACCGCAAAGACCACAATAACGAACCTATAACAGTAGTCAACCTAGCACGCTATCGTGGAAAAGACCTGGTGTGCCTACGAGAACGAACAAAGTGGACACCAAAGTCCAAGGTTTGCACTGTAGTCGTGTCAGAAACACACGACCCGACTGAAAGGGTGTGTGCGAACCCAAATATATTCGATCTATAGATATCGAGTTAGCAGTCAGTACTAGTAGGATCCTCACGCAAGACTGATATGTGGGCTACCTCATCTGAGAGGGTCAGGACTGACAATACCGGAATGAGTCTGCCGTGAAAAAGCACATAGCAAACATGTGTTACTCACTGTAATCATATCCGACGGCAGTCAGAATGACAACTAACAAAGAAGTGAGATAGACAGAGGACAAACGAGCCAGTGTAAACGAGCGCACGCGTCACGTAATTATTATCCACGATGCTTGTTATGACCGACTGCAGTTCGGAGGACATGATCTTAACATACACTAGAAGGCGCAAGAAATGACGGGGAGAGAGAGTATCTTACAATGACCCTAAGGACATTTGAATCAATTGGGCACGAGCTATCGCCAATCAAGACACGCAACGAGACTCGTCCCTTGGCCATTTCATGCGATCATACGTCACGCGTCACTCTCGCCAGCAGATAGGAATTATTCGTGATCTGGTGAATAGATCGGCCGGCGGCCCTCGGTTACCATCGCTTAAGTGTTACCGGAGTAGGCACAGAGAGGTCTTGCATGTGAGACGCTTCAAGTTCCTGTCATATGCAGAGAAAGTCAGGACTAGTACGACAGGAAAACCTAAGAACAGAGCAACTCCCCTTGGACTACCTGTTTGTCGACTTGTGAGGCATCGATCGCAGCGGACATACCGAAAAATGCAAGCCGATGTCATGTTGAAAGTCGCTTCCAATGCCGAACAGCGTCCGCTTCAAGGTACGACTGTCAATCAACGACTTCAGGTCCGCATACCCAATTGTGTGCAGCGACTGCAGAGTCCATATAGCAACTCGAACTCGAAGACAGCGGGAACAGCGAGCTCGGGCTTCAAAAGACGGCTTTGGCTGCAAGAAGATAACTGATCCAGCGTGTCGAATCGTTCGGCCGGCCTTCGCGTCTAGAAAAACATATGATGTTCCCATGTCACCGTATGGCAGACGTCGAATTACTGACATATTGACAAGGCCGTTGCTTATCAAAAGTTGATGATCCGGACCATCCCCAAACTCTGTTGCGATTCATATGACCGCATCGTACCCACACTCCCTTATCAAGTTCATGAGAGTACCGCGCCGTAGTTCGAAGAACCTTCTTGAAGCTTGCCGTCTCCTCTTTCCCTTCTGACCCAATCCTGACATGCCGGTTCATCTGGAAAGAACATCCCTCTCAGACGTATCATTGTACTTGCTATAGTCTAGCCACAACTCTCACCGTAGTTGAATAGAGGTCCAGGCATACTTGGGGCAACTCAACCTGCATTTCTTTCTGAGCTTTCTGAACTTTCTGAGCGGGGTCAATGCGTCTGGAAACAAGATGAAATAGACTGCGAAGATGGTGATGAGTTTCTGCTGGCACGGGACTAGATCAAGTGACGGATTTGATGTCGCTGTCATTGGGCAAGTAGTGACACAGTGAACGCATCAAAAGAGACGATCTTATCCTCAAAAGCAGCAAGAACTTGCTTCCCGTTGTTCAACGAGGTAGTAAGGAGAATGAGCGGAGGACGTTGGGAGTGGGACGTCTTGATACTGACGAGCGAGTCGTACCATCATGCAGACTGTTGGAGATGCGGATTCAAGAATTGTGGGAGGCACTGGTAGTACAGCATTCTTGTTCATAACGCATAGCCTATCTGTGAAAACGCATTTTGACAGAAAGTGGACTCGAGTATACCAAGCTCGCTCGCGCGCATTCAGCCGTAACCGCAAACTTGGTGAGACGGCCGAGTTGTCTCCACTAGCAGCTCGACGATCTTTTTCTCCATCTCCGCCACCGCCCGAAAGGTCTGACGGTGACACGCGGGCACTGTGGCCCACTCGGCAACATCCTTTATGCGGGACCCACGTAGAGTCGTCCAAGATGCCCGTTCCACGTATGCCGACGCGGGAAATGCGAGTTCGATCTACCTCTGAATCATCGACGGAATTTGGCGACAAAGAGCTCTTGTTTGGTGGGCTGCGGGGGGGTCGCCCGATCCAAGGTATCGATAAACATCCATTCAACCCTCCACATCCGGGGGGGGGAAGGTTGCCGTGTTGGCTGTAATACGGGTGCTTTCAAACGCGACCTAATCAACTGACGCACCCCTATATCTCTGAGGTTACCCCCCCTTCCCCATAGATCGAACATCCATCCAGTCTCGTGACGATGGATTCGACAAGTCCGAGCGCGATGTCGCCCACTGGCACTACACTAGAAATCAGCGTACCATGCGTGTCGGGTCCAAAACCGACCCTTCTCTGTGTACGCACCAACGACGTTTGACAACACCGCATGCAGCTCAGGCTCGTTTTCAGAGTGGCACGTCGACCCGCGGCACGGATGGACATCAAAAGCCACGTATACTTGCCTCCGAATGACTCGTTGGTCGTGCGAGCGCCCGAGATAAAAGACGTGAGTCGGCGGCCCTGCCTCGTCTCGTACTATTTCCGAGTCCAGAATTCCAGCACACACATGCACGAGTTTTGGACCGGCCATATTGTTGCTCGCCGAGCCCTCACCCGCCCCATTCGAGAATGAACCCACGGTCAGCACCATTTTCAAGGACTCGCTCACCATCATATCCCGAATCGTCACGCGGGACAGGCCATAAGAATCTATCCCGTTCGACGTGCAAGATCCGTTGCTTCGATCAAGACGAGTAAAACCAAGACGATCTTGCCCGTTGCCGGTCTCACCCCGACGCCCTATCACGCGGGGTAAGCACGACGACACCGTGAAACACAAAAACGCACGTGACGAAAGAAGGCCGATCACGGTGCGTCCTCGTGGGTCTCGCCTTTCCCCATTGCAATCCCAACAGCACACGCACACGCACACACACACGACGGACGTCCCGGTCTCGACAAAAGAGTGCGCGAACGCACGCACGTCGCCTGAAAAAAAAAAAGAAAACGAGCAGGGCCCGGGGGGACCGTCCCACCCGTGATGCTAACTCACATTCCACGTTCAACGGCGTCGGCCTCCGCATCCCCGCCTTGGCAACGCATGATCTCCACGGACTCGCACCGTTGCTAGGCCCGCAACCGTGGACGGCCGACCCGGGCCGTGATGCTTTTATTATTTATTTTTATTTCGAAGCCCTCTCCTTGGCTTGGGCACTGGCAGGGCTTTTTGGAACCCAGACCAGGTGCCCAATGCATAGCGGGGGGAAGAAAACCGGACGAACGAACTTGTCCGAGCCATTGAGCTTTGGGTCGTCGTTCCCCCTCATGGAGGCGGTCGTCTTTATCACCCTCCTCCTTCAACGTGACGCGACTATCTCAGGCTGCCAGTACCATCCGGAACCCGCATTACGCATGCAACCCACGGGTCATGCAACTGGACGTGCCAAATCTAGAAGAAGAGGCTTGATGTCTCTGCGACGACGGTCCCCCTCCCACCCTCGGCAACGATGGATCCGCTGGTCGTTACGAGTCAGCCACGGTAGGCGAGTGCCTGACGTTCGATTTTTTATTATTAAGAAAAACATCACATGTACGCTCACGACGCTTGGCATGGGCATCCCAAAGCTAGTATAGTACGGTACACTGATTCGACGTATCTCTCCCCCAAGCCGGAAAAAAATAAATCAATTCTATGGGCATTTCCTACCCTAAAGCTGCATTACAGTGTGAATGGGCGAAAAGAAAAAATGAAATGACCGGAGAGTAGAAAAAAAAAAGGACCTGAAACGAATGAGCGTGGACGTTTAATTGGGTAGAGGTATCCTACTCGGTCGCATGTGAGAAAAGTATACATACATGTAAAAAAATCCAGTAGCTGGGAGAGGCGAGAGGCGAAAAGCAGCTCGTAAACCCGGGGAAGTCCATGTCATGATACACGCAGCGGATCCAATAGCAGTCACGGGTGCCCAGCGGCACACAAAGCCTAGGGGTCGGCATAGATTAAGCGTAGGGAAAGTTAGAGGAGCACGACGAAGAAAAAAAAAGAGAGAGCAAGGCATACGAGAAAATGTATAAAGAAGGACATTGACTCCGAGAGAATCGTGCACGATCGTGATTTTATGCCGTGAATGAATCATAAGAACGCCAGAAGCCATTTTCTTCCGAGATCGTGCCCGTTTGGGGAGTCCATCCCTGAGCCATCGACTGCACGTGTTGTTCCGTAAACGGCGATTGCGACACGGACGCGTGTCGCTCCGAGCCATACATGCCCTGATGTGGCTTGTCGTGCTGATACCGGAAGAGGCCCCCGTTTTGAGACACCGCTTGATCCCGTAGTGGGAACGTCATGTCGTCGCCGCTCCCAACAAGCGTCATTGAGTGACTCTGAGTCTGTGGGTCGTATGGATAGAAACTTTGCGCGGGAGCTGACATATCGAATTGGGACGGTTGCTGGTCGTGAGACGGCGTACTGGAAAACTGCACACCACCGTTGGGATACGGTGAATGTATACTTGAATAGCTCCCGCTAGACGGTGCATACGACACCGGACTCGAACTACTGAACGATGCACTGTGTGGTCGCTCGAATGTGGTGGGGACGGCTGGAACGACCTTGACAACTGGTTGAGAACTGGGCGCCTCTTGGCTCATCTCTGTCTGGCAATACCGTCGTGACTGAGACATATCCAAGTTGAGCTGTCCCTGTGCTTGCACCGCCTCCTCCCCAGTACTAAAGGGGACCAGGAAATCGACAGAACCACCATCTGGCTTTGGAGGGACAGGCGTATGGCGAGCGCTCGCAATCTGGGAAGCTGGCGCAAAAGAGCCCGACTGCGGCGCATACGGTGGGTGTTCCAAGACCGGTGTCGGAGCCATCGAGGGGAGCGGGCGGACAGGCGGCGGCGGATCACCGTTAGCACTAGGCGGGGAGGGGGTAGTAGACGGTATGCAAAGTTTGCTGAACGGTGATGGGTCCTTTCGGACACGAATACCGGTCTGGGGATACGGCGATTTCTTGTCGTGTTTGTCTTTGGACTTGGGAGGATTGGGTACAGGTTTCGACGCTACCGATGACGGACGTTTGTGCTGCTCCTCCCCAGGGCTGGCACGGGTGACGTTTTGTGCTTGCTGATCGGGAGGGAGGGCAGATGACGCTGTCGTAGGACGAGTGGCAGTGGCAGGTGGTAGAGCCGCAGAATCAGCCGTGGTCGTCGGGACGCTGGCCGACATGATTGGCGCACTGACGAACGGGTAACGAAAGCCGTGCCGCAGTTGTTCCACCTCTGCTTCAATCTCGCCGTGCTTTCTCTTCGTCCCCATCGAGGCAGAGGCTGTGTCTGAAGAACCAGAGCGTGCGCTCTCAGCCTTGCGCTGCAACAACTCGACGATCTTGATAGCTTCTTGAACGCCTCCCTCAACGCCACCTCGCACAGGGCCACGCCCTGTGTTCAGCACCGGATCGCGTAACACCTCGAGTGCGTAGTTGACGTCCTCGAAGGCGGTATGTACCCAGACGCTGTTGGGGTCCTTGATCACGTTGTGCGCACACGCAACCGCTGCATCAAAGAGGGCCCTACCAAACGAGTAAAAGCTGAATAACGCAGGCATCGGTCGTCGCCCTCGAAGATCAGGACGTTGCTTCCACATTGAACATAGCGCCCTGAGGGAACGGATAATCCCATGTGCGGCAGTGAAGATGCCAACAGTAGCTTGGTAGTACGACGTCGAGTTCCCGTGGCCATAGGAAGGTCGCAAGAAGGGAATGTAAACTTTCATGATCAACCTTTGAACCGTGACCGCCAATTCGCATCGTTGCGCCATGAGCACCGGAGGCACATGGGTGGACTCGCCGGGGTTAGCGGATGGAGGGTTTCCTCCATCCGACTGAGGTGCATGCACCGCCGCAGGGTCCGAGTCGATATCCATTCGGAATGTGGACGGCAAATCCGCAAACCATTGCTTGATTTCGTTCGCACACGAGGCCGCCTGCTCGAGGGTGAATTGTTCCTGTGCAGTCGGATCATTCTGCATGGAATCCCTGAAGGATCGTCTTTTGATGTCCTTGACCAATTGGGCAAGACTTGATTGTGAGGTGAGTATGAGGACAAACAAAACTGAACGAGGTCAGCATACCGGCATTTGAGACCAAAGTATTTGAAGTCTGAAGAATTCGGCTCCAATAACGAAGGAGGGCTACGCGGATGGGGTATGGTAGTACAAGCTGGCGTGAATACATCTTCGTCTACATCCACGGGAAGGCGTGTAGTGTGTTCGGTATCAGAAATAAGAGGCGATCGTCCCATATAGTCCGATATGAATCTGTAATGTCCCCGCGAATGAGCCACGGAAATGATCAAAGGTGCACAACTCACAAGTCATAATAGAAGACATCCCACCAAAGTCGCCGTCTTGATTCGGCCTCGAAGAGGTTGAATTTACCCGGAAATTCGTCGGGGTCCATATCGAGTCCCATTGTGCGGGCTATGTTGACCATTTTACCAACCTAGATAGGAGATGAAAACAAGCTCGTGATTGGCCGTTATTCATCAACGATCGGAATTACTTGCCTCGGGCAGTAGAGCATGGGTCACACGCGCTCTGCTGTCATGCAGTGCGTACAAAACGTGGAGGATCATGGCCACAATAAAATCTAGATCGTACGGACTCGACTTTTCAAACAGAGATAGTGCTTGTTGGGAAAGTGCGAAGAGTACGGCGGGGGTGCCCATGGCGTCCTTGGCAACGCCTCTGCATTTTTTATTTGGGATGGGGAGTAGATCTGGCTTCTTCCGTGCAGGTGGGCGGGATGACGAATCATCCTGGGTCACACCATTGTCACTATTGGCGAGGTCCAGACGGGCTTCCTCCTCGGCGATCTCTCTATCGACCAGCGTACCTAGCGCAAAAGCGGCTGCGACCGCAGCAAAGAAAGAGAGGGTAGGCTTTGGAGCGGACAGGTTACGACCGGAAGTGGACGTAGAAGGGCCGAAAAATATTGCGCGGGCAGTCTCTAGCTTGCTTGCGGGTGAGGGTGCGCCATTGGTCCCACTTTGAGTCGTCGAAGGTTCAGTGAGTGAACTATCGTGTGTCTCGACTTCTGAGGACCACTTGAACAATGCCTCTGCACGGTCTTTAAAATGTTTGAAATTAAAACAAGGATGCATCTTGAGAACATCTTCCACGTTGTCATAAAGTTTTTGCCGTCTTCGAGGCGCAAAAGGGAGGTGTACGAGTAGCCGAGGGTTTACCGACGGGGAGTCGGTCGCTGTGGGCGACGAAGAGGCGTAGTAAACGTTCAGCGGGGGCAGGAGAAGGTGTACGGGTGGCTCAGAACGGCTGGGAGCGTCGTGGTAGGGGAGTGTAGTCGGTGTTGGTTCGACTTTGATGTGATTCGATGCATATGCAGGGCAGGAGGGAATGGCAGGAGGTGATTGAGCGGGGAGCATATCTTTGTTGAGATCGAGTTCGTCGAGCCACATGGCAGTGATGTCGTCGAGGGATATTGCCAGAGAAGAGCCTGATTGGCCGACTGCGAGGAGGGGACGGTCGGGCTGCGCTGACGGACTAGGCGGCTGATGGTAGAAGTTGTGTGAGCGTGCACCTGGCGCGGTGAATTGTGCGAGCTGAGACTCGACTTGAATAAGGCGGTTGTTGAGGGAGTGCAGGTCGCTGACGGGGACAAGTGAGAAGTGCTGGCAAGCACATAGGACAGGGGCACGAACACTTTTTCTGCAGCTGCGGGAGAATAAACACACCTAGCGACTGTGTCGCGTTTGGTGCATGACCCGCAAGGGGTGCGACGGTCGCACTTGAGTTTGAGGCGCTTGCACTGGAAGGAGTGAGACGCGAGCGCGACTATACATGGAATGGACCTACCTCCGCACATACGACGGTGACTCGCGAGCGAATTTGCCTGCGGGAGATGAGCAGGGGTAAGAGAAGGGGGAAGAGCGGGCGTACGGGCCAGAAGAAGGGGCGGGGCCGGGCTGGGAGTTGTGCTGGGACTGCGAGTCTGTGTGCGGGGACGTGTCCATGGCAAAGGGCGGAACGCGGACGTCCCGGGGGCGAGGAGAAAGGGGATAAAGACGGGGCTACGGGGCGCGAGTGGTGGGGGACGACAAGTCGCGATCTCACTGCCGAGTTGCACCTCCTTGGACAGTGCGGGATAAACTCCTGGGGTCTCGATCGGACCCTGGAGACACACATTGTATTACGTAATCTACAGTGACTCGTCCCCATGCTGCCTGCTGTGATCCACTTTGGACGAGGGAAGCACCGTCGTCTGGACCTCCCCAGGGAACGGCGATGAGCGCGAGAAACCGAGTCGGCGGCCGCGTGTGATACTCAGGGATGCATATATGCGCCACAGCTACTGACATGACAGCCGACTACACTCATTCGCGTTGTATCAGAGCCAGCAATCCCAGTCCACCCAGCAGTGCATACTTTAATTGCGGGAAATCGTTCTGCAAAGCCCATGAGATGTGGGTAGAACCAATCATAGGTTGCGCTTACCATGGCGATGGTGACGTATCCGATATACGGCAGAAAGCTGCGAGGGAAGAAAAGATCAAGCACCCACGACGTCCGTCACCCAAAACCACATACCCGCGGACTTTGCCAATAATGTGGCGCCGCTCTAGGAAATCGAGTCCTTGATACAGTTCGACGTCGTCGACGTGGTTGTTGTCGCCCTTTGTGAGCATCAGCTGATTTGGACCAGGCGCATATTTCGCGAGCCTATCTGGCTTGGTAAAACGCGCGAGGCAACAACACGACAGAAAATACGAACGGGTCGTTCCTGGATCTGCGCGTCGAGTTGGACACGACGATGTCGTGCGTTTCAAGCACGCGGTGCACGATGGGAATGTCCGCGCGGGGTACCTTGTAGACTGTGATATCACCGGTCTGATACCGCACGTTGGGAGGGTTGGTGAGGAATAGAAGGTCCCCGCGGTGGAAGGCGGGTTCCATGGAGCCGCTGGTTTGGGGGTCAAGCAGATGATCGCGGCGAGCAGAGACGCGTACCTGAGGACGACCACGATGGGGGACTCGGTGTTGAAAAAGAGACCCAGACCCTTCCATAGCATCAAGCCGGATGCGATGACCGACGCAAAGTTGAGTATCTGGAGGAGAAGCTGCAATGGAGAGCGTTTGTACGGTCGAGACGAGGGGCAGGAGAGGACGAACGTGGCGAAATCCGAGTCTGCGGAGGGTCTTGAGCTCGTCGGCGAACATGTCGATGGAGAGGAGGACAAGCGGCGTTGCCAGCCCTATACTACCAAATTTGGTAAGATACATATTAGCCTACCCAGGCGAACACCTCCTCTCTCCCCTTGGCAATCCCCCCCTCCTGTCCAGAGCTCGAGTATGCCACCTTCAAACGCTCTCCCGCAAGCTCGTCCAGCATCTCGACGTGCGTCGGAGGCGGCGTATTCGACGCAGAGCCTGTCGCAAGCCTTGCGTCCCGCGCGATCCGTCTCGCACACTATACATGTCAACGTCCTTTTCCCCATTCAAAGATGGCCAGGCTACCCACGAGTTTGACACCGTACCACGCACGCACGGTAATCCCAAGGGGTGTCGATTCAACGAGTGACTCGGAATCATCGCTGTCGGTCATGTCCACCACCATGAGGAACATCTTGATCGAGAGTGCGAGGTCGCCCGCTGTATATGCAGTCTCCGCTGCCTGCAACACATAGAATGGGTTCTGCGGTGCCAGCAACAGAACATGCATCAGCGATTGCAGAGAGTACCCGTATCTGGGTCAGCCCATCAGCATCCATGGCCCAGGCTGATGACAGAACCCTACTGGTTGCACGCCGCATAAATGTCGGCCAACTCCAGCCAGCCATCGACGTCGGCATAGAACGTATCGAGAAATTGTGCGAGTTCGTGAACCGCCTTGTCGATCTTGCCTATTCGTCTAAATATCGAAATACGGCGTTTCCATACAGCCTTGCAACAAAAGATGGTCGCATGAGCACGTCCAGTCACACTGCCGGCCCACATACCGCGTTGGTAGGATCTGCCTCCAACAGCTCTGCATAGTACTTGAGTGCAATCTCTGGCGTCTCTGTGGCTTCCATTCGGATTCCTGTGAGACAGTCTACCCGTGGTGAGCCAGGGAACTTGTCATTCAGCATCCGCAGGCATTGCTAGCGTCGACGAGGAGCGTGAGTAAGCACGACCGTTGCCCCATCCTCCAGTGCACGCACGTACGTCCGCGACGTCCAGTCGTCCAACGTCTATCGCAGCGAGCGCGAGCTGTTCGAGAAACGCCCACTCTACCCCGTTATCCCCATGAGATGAGTGAACATCGTCGACCGGCGTGTAGACGTACTTTCGTCTCCCACCTGGTGGAGCGCATTCTTCTCTAGAATGAGTGCGCCCTTTTCAAAAGTGTCCTGCGACGCGCGCGTGTTTTGTGCGCGGTATGTCGCGAGCTGGTCGAGCGCAGACTGGACGCTCATCGTGGATCGGTTCAAGTCGCTTCGTACGTGACCCGACGAGTCACTACTATATATGAGCGACACCATCCACATCGACGAGCTCCTCCTCACGCTCTCCCTCGCTGCCGGCGATGCCAACGACAAGGAAGCGCACCCGCAAGCCATCCTGCTCTCGCTGACCATCCCACACGACGTCTCGAGGGCCGCACGCTCAGACGACCTCGCCTTATCGATCAACTACGCCGCCGTGTACACCACGCTCGTCGAGACCCTCCCCAACGCACACCACACCTCGCTCGAAGCGCTCGTCGACCGCGTCTTCGAGACGCTCTTCCGCGCACACCCAGAGGTCGACGCGGCGAGCGTCGTCGTGACGCTACGGGACACGTCGCCGCGCTTCGCAGTCGAGGCGACGCGCAGGCGCGACCAGGACACATCCACGGCAGGCCCGTGCCGGTACGTCATCCGCCGACTCGCTTTTTCGGCCATCGTGGGCGTGAACCCGCGGGAGCGCACCGAGGCGCAGCCCGTCGTGCTCGATATCAAGGTCGATCGGCGGCAGAAACGAGGACCTCGGTTTCCGTTCTCTTCGCTGTCGACGTCCGTCTGCCAGGTATGGACGCCCACCCGTTATCGCCGCTTGCGTGGGGCGAGGGGCCCACTGATCGTACGAACGGGACCCATGTAGACGTTTGCTGCCTCGGCGTATCTCACCATAGAGGCGCTCGCGTCGGCCGTCGCGCGTCACGTCCTCGAGTATACAAAAGACACGGGGGACGAGGTGACGATCAAGCTCTCAAAGCCAAACGCGTTGGCCCTCGCGGCCTCTGCCCAGGTCCACATCACCCGTCGACGAGACGACTTTTCCGACGTTTTTCCGGCGTACGGGCCGATGCTGCGCGCTCAACCGTTGTCATCGCCGCATTCTGTCGCACTCGCACTCGGCTCAAATCTCGGCGACAGGTTTGCCAACATCGAGACCGCGTTGCGTCTCCTCGAGGTACCAACAGCCTTGCTCAGCGACTTGCGCGAGGATGCCCAGGTAGCCATCGTCGATACCAGTTTCATGTACGAGACCGCACCCATGTACGTCACTGACCAACCCCGGTTCGCCAACTGCGCATGTATGGTGTGTCCTTTGTTCCGTCTACTCATCTACCCATGCTCATCGCTGCACGCGGTCCTAGATCGAAACGAACCTGTCTCCCAAAGAATTGCTCCGCTTAGTCAAGGAAATCGAGACGGCAGTCGGCAGAGTGCCCAGCGTCCGCTTTGGTCCCCGTGCGGTCGACGTCGACATACTAACATACGACGATCAACTCGTGGACACGCGCCCTCCAGACAGCCAGGCGAGCTTAGACAATTTGATTGGCGAGCTCGTCATTCCGCACCCACGCATGTGCGAGCGCGAATTTGTGCTCCGACCCTTGAACGAGTGAGTCGTCTGCCACGTTTCACGACGCGATTTGCAAAAGAAAACTCAGCCCGACGGCACAGTATGATCCCGCATTTTCTACACCCCGCGTGCAAGAAGACGATTCGCGTCCTCTTGAACGAACTGATGTCTGTTCGGACAGAGGACTACTCCCCGATGCTCAAAGTGATGCCGTTCCCTAAATACCCCTTGGACGACGACACCGAGGCCACCACGATCTGCGGGATACAAGTCCTCCCCACAGCCAAGCACTGGACCCTGTTGTCCACGGACCCCGCCCAACACAGACAGGCGCGCAAGACCTACCTAATGGCGACGCTCAACATGACGCCCGACTCCTTCTCCGACGGCGCGCTGCACAACACCCTCCCCACCGCGCTCGCATACACGACCACCGCCGTCGCGTCCGGCGCGGACATCATCGACATTGGCGGGTACTCCACCCGCCCCGGGGCGCACCCCGTCCCGCCCTTGGACGAGCTCTCGCGCGTTCTCCCGATCGTCCGCGCGATCCGGGCGCACCCCTCGGATGGGGTCCGCCGCGCGCTGTTGTCGGTCGACACGTTTCGCGCGGAGGTCGCAGAGGCGGCGGTGCGCGCGGGCGCCAACTGCATCAACGACGTATATGCGTTCACGGGGCCTGGGTATTCGCCCGAGGGGGAGGACGCAGGGGTGCTGGCGCACCGCGAGCGGATGCGCGGGGTGGCGCGGGCGCTGGGCGTCCCTGTCGTGCTGATGCACTCGCGCGGGGACGCGGGCGCGAACAAGGACTATGGGGCGTACGATACGAAGGGGAGAGGAGGGATCGTCGAAGCGGTGCAGACGGAGCTGGGGCGCAAAGTGGAGGCGGTTGTGCGTGGCCGGGGCGGCGTGCGCCGGTGGCTTGTGTTCGTCGACCCTGGGATCGGGTTCAGCAAGCCCGTTGGGGCGCAGTTGGTGCTGATGCGCGACTTGGGGCGCGTGACGGCGGAGGACGACGCGGAGAGTGGGAACGCGCTGGCGGGGTATCCGTTGCTCATCGGGCCGTCGAAAAAGTCGGTGTGGGGAGCGGTGCTGGAGGAGGGGGACGCCGAAGGGTCGTACAAGGGGCACAAGACGCATGCGCAGGAGCGAGGGTGGGCGACGGCGACGGCGGTGGCGTGTGCGGTACAGCAGGGGGCAAACGTGGTGCGGGTGCACGACGTGGCGGAGATGCGGGACGTTGTCGCTGTCGCGTCCGCGATTTGGAATCGGTAGCGCAAAAAAATAATCGGAAGATACAATCGCGGCAAAGTTGGTTGGCTTCCACTGATTGTTTATTGGTAGGTTGTCAGCTACTCATCGCTCTTGTTTGGATACTATGTTCACTCGAATCGATGAGGCCTTTTGAACAACAAGTTGTATGCGTGTCCGAGGAGATGGCACCATGGCAGTACAGTGGCGTAGGGGATGGCGATTCGCAGTGGACATTCCGCGAGTACAACACCGTATACACAAGACAAAGATACCTTTCCGGGTTCAGGTTTCTACAGAGGGAACAAAGGGCGTGGGTGGGAATACAAACGCCCGCCAGCTCGAGTTGTAGATCGAATCGCCACAAGAGTTTGGTTGATTTGGCCTCTTGAGCGGAATATGTCATCCCCCCTTTCAAATGACCATTGGCCTCGCTCTGTGACTTTGCGGTTTTCGCCTATGAGGCGCGGTGCGGAGAACCTGGTCAACGCCTGGGCGTGCACGAGGCACGCCGTGAGCACGACCGTTCAATTTCCAGGTAACTGCATCTGCATCCGCTCGGCCGGGGTCGTCTAAGAGAGAGCACGAAAACCCCCGGCTGGGTCATGCGTATTGAGAAAGCGGATGTGAAGAAGGCACGGAACGTGCCCCGTTCAGAGAGACATGACCATGAGACCCGCTCCATTGCAAAGATGCACGCACGTTCTGTGTGCGGTTACGATCCGCATCATGCCACCATCACCCATGTGACAGCAGTGCTGCACATGAGATCAGTGGCGAGAACTCTCAGGTCCCAGGGAAAGAATCTACCCTTGACGACGAGGAAGGTCCCACTGATCAGTGACGGACGTGATTAGAATAATAACACCGTAAGCGGACCCGCACATGAAAAAGGAAACGGAGGCGTGTACGCATTTATTTCCGTATACAGGGACCGCTAAGCTCCTTTTCTTTCTGGAATCTAGCAGACGTCCTGAAGCCGATGACTGTGACCATGTCGTCGTCGTCGACCGGTGGGTGGACTACTTCATAACAGCGACTCTATGGTGGTGCTGATCATTCGAAAAAAAAGACCATACGATAGTAGTTGACACCGGTCGCTCTGATGCGGTATGGACCGTTACGTTCCACCCTGATGGGATCCATTTCATGAGCGGGAATGGGGACGGGGTGCGACGGTGGCGGATGGTCAAGAAGTGGGTAATCTCGCGGGGATGAACCTGAACGCTGTGTCTTCGTCGCGGGATCACAAGTGGATCATATGTGGGACTCAGCGGGGCGCGAGCGTGTGGGACGCCGAGACGCAGGCAAAGGTGGTCGAGGTGGAGGGCCGAAGGGTGGTCGCTGCGATCGACGTCGCGCCAGAGTCGCGCAGGTTCGCGACCGGGGCGGTGGGCGACGTGAGCGTGTGGGGCATCCTGACGGGCGAGCGACTGCTGGGCCCGCTCGAGCACGCCAACGACGTTCGCGGAGTCAAGTTTTCTCCAAATGGCAAGCTCATCGCGACCGCTTGCGAGCACGACCGTGTGCGCGTCTTTGACGGCCACGATGGCGACCACCTCATCACCATCGACACCATCATACCCT
>JBBPLW010000247.1:0-16278 GCA_038089995.1 Tylopilus balloui
TCTGCCCAACGTCACGCGAACCCCCCTTCCTTTTTCCCCCGATAGAGACATGTACCATTGGGCCGGCATCCAGCCAACAGGAATCCCGAGGAGAGGGGAAGGAGGCTAACAGCGCTACTATAAGCGTTAAAAGCCCGGACCGAGGGATCATACATGTATAACTTCGCCGCCCCTTCCCCCCTGGAACGACGTGCTATAAACTCGACAGTCGACTTTCTTGTGGGAGGGTTCGGTCTCCGCAGGCCGATCGAGATCAAAACCGATCCGTGGACCAGGCAACGTGGCAACCCCGATCGAGCCGATCTAGCTGACCTGGTCGCCACGACGGCATCGGTTTTCACCTATGAGAGAGGTTTTGGAAAGCGACAGCTCATCCTGGGGAAGCGCCACGCCCACGTCCGAGATTTCAATGAGGGTATACGTCAAATGCATCGGGGATCGTGAATCCAGGACATGGCTCATTTGCCCATGCTGCGGCCGAGCTGCAGATCAGAAGGGGAGGGAGGGGGCATCTATTGGATCGTGAACCCCAAATCTGGGGATGTTCGTAGGGAGATGTTGCCATACCAAAGACAGCGTCGCCCTTTAAACTGCAGACATAGATCGCGTTCCAATCGATCTTGACTTCTGATAGATAAACCTTGGTTGGTCGTATGGTGTGGCGAGAAAGAGGTGTCATCGAACCCTCTCTCAGACGCTCATCGCATCACGATCCGTGGACAAAGCTTTTCACTGTCCAGCAGGCGACATCCCCCTTCAGATAGTTATTGTTGCTAAAGCCTGTGTATGCGTAATGACATGGAATCACGAGAATCATTCCGCACCAGATCGAAGTCCAAACAAACCAATCGTGATCATCGGGCGTGAGTTGCACGTCCCTGTGTACACAGAATCCGGATGTCAGCCGGTGCAACAACGCCCAAAGATGTTCCGCATATCATTCATTATATGTATACCTCTTCCGCCTTGTGTAGGAGAAGGGCGTGGATGATAGACGACAGAGATGTATCGTAGACGGTTGGTGCAAGCAGAAAATGATAACATCACAGACTGCATGGGCTGCATTGCATTTATCCCCACGCCGCCGTCGTGCTGTGTAGGACGAACAGTCAGACGTGAAACGTGCAGAGGGAGAAAAATGCGCGAGGATGTTCCAAAGGGCGACGCGAGCTGACCTGTAGTTCACGATGAGGTGGCCGTCCGTCGCAAACGACTGGCAGAAAATGGCCCTCGTCTTAGCAATCCGACATGACGTCAATGGAGCCTTACACGCACCTTGA
This sequence comes from Tylopilus balloui, assembly GCA_038089995.1. Classification (NCBI taxonomy): domain Eukaryota; kingdom Fungi; phylum Basidiomycota; class Agaricomycetes; order Boletales; family Boletaceae; genus Tylopilus; species Tylopilus balloui. The sequence goes on from JBBPLW010000247.1 coordinate 1,281, forward strand.
ACAAGTTCGACACCGTATCGTCCGGCGCAGGCGAGAACGCCAGGTTGATATACGTGAACTTTTCGTCGTCCAGCGAAAAAAGACGTCAGCTGATGCGCAACACTCCAGTAATGCTCGGGAAAAAAATGAATGAAAGAGGGAGGGGACGAAGGAGCGAGAAGCGAAAGAAGTAAAGGGCCAATCATACCAACGGTTCCCCCGCCTTCCACCCCAACTCCTTCCTCAAAAACTGGATCACCGCCTGGAACCGGTTCGCAGCCGTGATCTTATAAAAGTTTTGCTTCATGATCGGGGCATTGCCGACAGCCTTGAAACGCACGACCACTAGTTTTGCCAACATCAGACGACATCGAACATCAGTCGTTCAAAACGGACCTTTGGAGGGATCCTTCTTCTTGTAGGTTTCCAGAGCTTGAATGGCTTGCATGAGCGACTCGCCGCCTTCGCCAGGGGTCCAGGGTAGTGCGGTTTGACGACCGAGGTCTTCTGGACTGCCTGGGGTTTGCGCCATCGCCTTGCGACCGGTTGTGGGTGCTCACTGCTCAGTCACCCGTGTAGCGTCTTGGAGGGGTCGTGCTCGCGATGATTGAGCGTGTCGACAGAAAAGGCAATAGGCCCACTCATACATACTTTGATTACGAACTACTAGTACATCTCACTACTTTACAGCGACCTATCCGTCGTCCCCACCACTCGTCGCAAGTTACGCAGTAGCCGTCTTCGTTTTTGTGCGCGGGACATATGCCCCAGACCCTGGAGCACAAACATCCTGAAGACGAAGGATGAGCGAAGCGTTCTCGCACACCACGAAAAAATGGGTAGTACTCACTTTCACCATTCCCTTCAAAATCATCGCCAAGGCAGCCCTGCTTTCCCATAACGGGTACAGCACGACCACGAACGCCGAACAGAACGCCCAGAGGATTCCGATTATGACCCAGACAGAGAAACCAGCCACGCTGTACACAGTGGACGCTCCGAACAGAGGGAGAGGTATGACGATCATGAATACCAACGTCTTGAAAAGAAAAGAAGACGGTCAGAAACATACCACATCTCGTCTTATCACACAAGCCATACCATGATCACGGACGACCACGCAGCGAACCTGAACGCCTTTTTGAGACCCACAGGGTCGAGTTCGTTGTTGAGCTCATTTTCGTCCGAGACGGACGTGATTGATCCATGTGAGTCTTTTTTCTCGGTCTCCGTATCTGCAACCAAGTGAATGGTCTTCTTTGCCGCCGGCGAGTTGATCGCCCGAGTTTCAACAAAGTCATAGTTATCCGGCCACTATAAGTGGTTCAGTAGGCTGCAGAGCTCCAGCAATTGAACCCTACATACAATCAGAGATACGGTCACGGAGATGATACCGCCCGTCGCAATGGATGCGATATTCCCGCCAAGTATCTCATAGTTGCCTGGTTAAACGAGCATCAGTGTGAGCTCCACCTCGTTATTTGATATTGGTCGCACCTCCGCTTGTCTAACGGAAAAATGATGTAGCATGAGGAACCGAAAGCCTTGCACTGAAATGAAATGACATACAGTGACATTGATGACACCTCCATTCAGTGCGGACGTGATGGAGAGCCAGACGACAACACCAGCCAAGAACCCAATCGCTGCACCAGCGATGCATCCGATGCGGTTGGCTTTACTCCACGTGATACAGAGCGCAATTGGGACGACACCCGAACCGAGAATGACACCCATGAAAGTCTAACGCATAATACCGATTCAGTTCAGGCACCCATTTCACTACGATGGCGCAGTTTCGACGTACGTAGAGCCAACCCATGGACACCCCAATGTAGTGAAATATGGTGCCCGCAATACCCATTACAAGGGCAAAGATGACGACCTACAAGAACGTTCGTTCAAGAAATCCCTGACCCATGAGAGGAGGATACGCACGCCGAGGTGACTCGTCCACAGAACTTGCTGCTCCGTCGCTTTAGGATTTATGTAGCGCTATTGGTCGGATCGTTTTTCAAGTCTTTCGTACGTATCACACACGAAAAAAAAAAGATCTTACCACATATATATCATACGTCAAGAGCGACGAAACCGCAATCAACTCGGCGCTTGTGGCACTCGTCACGGCCAAGAACAAGACGATCAACAACGCTGCCGCACCACTTTGGCCCAAGAGTGTTGCAGCTGCAAAGGACGCAGGCAGCCCTGCGGAAATCTCGCCCTGCGTCAGAGGCTGGAGCAAAGGCACGAAGCCGCTCGCGGTGGGCACTTGAGTCGGGGATGAAGATGCAGGAACAGCCGAAAGCGCTACCGCAGCCAAGCCGAGCGTCGTGGAGAACGAAAACGGGACTGCAAACCAAGCCAACCCTCCCATCAAGTACGCCTTGACGGTCGTTGCTGGGCGACTGGCGATGGCGCGCTGCCAGTATGCTTGATCCTGGAAAACGGTGGCAAAGTTCCCGATGAGATTGATGACGCCAAAGATCAACCCGTCCAAAGAGCGAAGTGTAAGATAAGATCCTTCAGCGTTTCCAGAAACCGGCATGATTTGGGTGGCCTCTGAAAGAAGAAGATGCATTTTACTGATCGAACCAATGTATCCCGATGTCGCATAGACGGTGAATATGAATGTAAGGATGATGGCGAAGAGAACGGTTGTGTGGGTACTAGAGTGGAGAATGGATGAGAAGGGAGGATAGCGCAAGACATAAACTAAAACACGCACTAATCGCAAAGCAGCGTAGACCGAATGCCACCAACCACGACGTAGATCGCGACTCCAAAAGGGATGAGGAAACTTGCGGCGATGGTGTTCATGCCTGTCAAGCTGCTCACTGTCGCCGATCCACCCAGGACGAGCATAGACGAAACGATAAGGTTCGTGGCCAATCCAAAGAACATGAACACCGAATGGGCGAGTGTCCCCCACCGCACAGCAACGATCTCAAGCCACGTGTGTGCATACGGCGCGTTCAACTTGAGCTTCGCGGCCAACTGAGCAAACAACAGGACCTGTACCGTAGCGCCTGCGGCATACCACCAAGGCCCGGAAATACCGTATCTATAAGCAACTGCGCTTGATTGAAGCTGACGAGTCCAAAATTGACTTGGATCCAGGTAAAACGATGCATGAAACCTACTAGCGTGGCGGCCCATGTCCATGCGGAGACGATACCAGATGCGATGAGACCCGGTTTGACCGAGCGTGATGCGGAGCTAAACTCTTCCGAGTTTCGAGGTGAAACCCCGGTATATCTTGTCTGAATGGCGGTCAAGCCAATTATGAAAGCACTGAAGAACAACCCAATGCCTCAAATTGAAGGGCATGTGAGGTTATTTTGGCTATCTATGTGACTAGCCATGCTTACCGACAACTGCATGATAGGACGCGTTCTGTTTGTGCTTGTGCGACACGAAGAGTGACTACGACACGCACCGACGCCGTATCCCGCACCTTGCGGAAGTACTTGACTCTCAGACATGCTGCACAGAGAAGTGGGTTCAATCTGCGACCGCCAGGCCCAAGGAACTCGGCGTTCGGGGTAGGGTATATATATGCAAAGTATGGTGCTTATCAGTGACGTTTGGGGAAGTTGCAGCCCGGGAAAAGATAAGGCTCCATATACTAATAACGGAAGAACACCTTTGCTGGGTGCTGACGTTCCGAGGACTTTAGCCCCGTGAAACCAAAATGCATGGAGTACGGAAGGTCGGTAGACCCGCCCACATCGTCGCTTCGATGGTCGTTGTTTGGTTGAACTTTCCTTTCCCAGCCCGCAATTGTTATCACGGTCGTGAGACTATATGCAGCAGGCGGAAACGTCGTCGCGAGCAACCACCTGCATTCGAGTCGGCGCATCCCCACTGGCAAAGTTCAAGTTCAAGTTGGTCGAACGACAACTTTCAGCCACAGGCACGTTTCAACTCATCTTTCAAAGTAGATTGCAAAGATAGCTTGAACGTTCACTGGCAGCCCATGATGGCCTGCTGATAGACGTGAGTACCTGAGTGGTTCCACCGAAATTTTTTGACAGCTGACCATACACCGTGAACGCCGTTCCTGGGGATAAGGCGTAGATTAAGGTTATGGGAGATAAGGACAAAGCCAATTTGAACAGAGCACCATTTTCACTTGGCGATTGGTATTGGACAGACATCAACTGGTCAGCGAAAAGTCAATAGCGGATAACGGTTTCAGGCATCCAATTCTGACTCTAGAACTGGCGTGAAGAGTCGAGATAAACGAACGTCCAGAGACAGATGAGTCGGTCTCGGAAATGTTTATCTACCGAAAAAAACACTCACTCTTGAGTTCATACCGTTGTACGCTCTGTCGAAACTATTTGACACCAAAACACCGATCCATGGACATAACTCGCTTCTACGCCCCCATCGCAGTGCAGGCTAGGCGACGAGACTGAAAAGTTCAAAACGATTTGACAAGAGCGAGATTCGAACTCGCGCCCTTTCGGACTGGATAGGTAAGGTAGCCTGATTCCAGCGCCTTAGACCGCTCGGCCATCTTGCCGCATTGTAATCTTGTGCTTATGAAACATTCAGACTCACTCGAAGACCCGGCATCGGGGCTAGCATCCGCTCGCACCTGCCAACTTGAACGACGCATGTTACTGTTTGTGTGCAGCTCCTCCGTTGATCTGCTCCCGAACGCTTTAGGCCATCCATCGCCCCGCAGAATCCAGCCACCTCATCGCTATCCCATCCGCCAGATTCACACCGGCCCGGGTGTGCTGTGTTTCCCATGTCGGGGACTCCGAGCCTGCCCAAGTCTTTTGATGATAAACATCAGGCGATGGGATCACACCCAGGCCGATCCAGATTTGAATGGTGTTCCATTATAAACCACATTGACAGGAACCCTCGAAATGCCCCGTCGCCCATTTAGTCTGGAATGCTCGAGGTGTCATTTTGGTTTGCATTGTGTGCGTTACGGAGGCAGGCTAAAAATAGCTTGGTTGTTGTTTGGTGGCCTTGCATTGATTCACAATAGAGAAGCAAGTAGCACCGGGACGACCTGAACAAACATACAGGGACACTCATCTCTTACTTCGCCATGAGTCAATAAGGGGTACGGACGTAATTTAACGTCAGACTATCAATCACTTGCAGATCCACGGATGATATCAGAATCAGAAAACACTCGTCACATTAGTCCAAGTATCGTTCCGTAACGAATGTCTGAGATAAGTATATAGCATGGCAATACCCTCCCCTTCGAAACGGCTCGCACAGGTCCCTGGTCTCTTTCATAAAACTGCTTAATCCAACTGCACGACCTCAAACCCCCCGCGCTCCTTTGCCACCACAAACCGTCCCATGCCTTCGTCGAAATCCACCCTGTCCCAACCCTCATTCCCATCCAAATGCAATCGATCCAAATTCCCTTGTCGACGCCGATCCACGGTGTATAAAGCTTCCCCCGTCTCGAACACAGGCCCTAGCTCCATCTCGTACGGCGGTAAAATGAGCAACCCAGGACTCACGAGGCGCAGCTCCCGACCAACGACGAACACGCCGCGTCCAGACCATCCGAGACACAGCGCCGTACACGCACGCGGCGCGCGCTCGCCTGCACTTCCCACGCCGTCCTCGCCGTTCTCTTCCCCCCTTCCTCCCCGGGGCAACGTCCCGGTCGACGACGGCACGTGCGGAGGCAGATACACCAGTCGAAACGGAAACGCGTTCGTGTTGGCTGCCGCTCCCTTTTGACGGCAGCAGACTTCGTCCGCGAGCGGGACCAGCATCACCATCGACACGCCCTCCGTCTGCCTTGGCGACCGCCCCACGATCGTCAGAGTAGGCGACATACCCAGCGCCGGCGACGACGCGGATCGTTTGCGCTGTCCGCCCCAGTCCATGTCCATGTCCCAATCCGCGTCCAGGTAGGGGTCTGCGTCCGAGTTGGAGCATGCCGGTACTATGTGCCGCGCGACACACGCCGTAAACCCAACTGGCCGGCTGATCGCTTCTTGGAACATGAATACTCTTGTATGCTCCACGACCACTTGACCGACAGCTGGAACATGAGGAACAGGGAAGACACTGAGACAGCATTCCCATACGACCAGGATATGGCCGGCAAATACCACAAAGTCGAGAAAGCATCCAAACTAGAGGGGCAAAGAGTACGCAAACGGTGGCATTCAGTCGGACAAGCTGCTGTGGGTTGACAAGCGATGCTCACCAGATCGGGAAGACGCGGGAGAAGCGCTGTCCCGCTTGTTTGTGAACGCCAATCAAAGAGCTGCAGACCACCACCTCCAAGCTCCCTCGTCGTATCTACCAATAACAAATGCCGCCATACACCCACCACGATGCCTGGTACGAGTGCATAATCACGCAGTTCCACGAACGACGCCTTTAAACTCGTTGAAAATACCTTGGCAAACCGTTGGGATCTGACACGTGAAAAATGTTCATCAACTCCTCGCAATCACAACAAAACGAATCACCTCCAAGGTTCTCTTGGCCCGACAGCAATCACTCCGGGCACGTCGCCGTCCTTGACGATTCGGCATGGGACGCCTTCGACCGGCGTCCACTCCCCGATGTGCTTCAGGCCCTGACCGAACCCAGGCCAGCTGACGACGAGCCAATGGACTAGCTTGTCGCCTTGCACGGTCAACAACTCCGTCCCTCCCGGAATAAACACGACTTGGTCGACACGCGCTGCACCGGCGTCGTGATGATGAGAAACGAGCGTTTTTGCAGCCAACCGCGGCCACCCCTGCTCGAGGCGGAGCGCGCGCAAAGTGCGCTGTTCGAGCTCCGCCCCGGAGAGCAGGGAGAGGGGACGCGGAGGGCCGGGTGGAGGCAGGTTGCGTGCCAAGACGTCAGTGCAAAACCGGGCATACCAGATGCAACGGAGTTTACTGAGGAGGTAGTACCGTCGTGACGTCTCGTCTTTCTTTGAGCGTGCTCGGTTTTTTCGTCTTTCAACGGAGGGGACTCACCTTGCGTAGTGAGAGCACAGTAGGCACAGACAACACCTGAAAGATTTGGACTATAATGTCGTCCACGAGCCTGTCAAGGCCGCTCGTCGTGACGGGGAGTGTCGTGGATGAATCGTTTGGGAACGCCACGACAGAAGTGTGTTGAAATATTTGAGCCACACCCATGGGGGAACCGAGAACCACCGTATACACACGATATGGCGGTACGCACCAGATATATACTTCTCCGTAGTGAACACGCACTGCCTCAGGTAGGGTGTATGCGTGAGAGGTATCACGATGGTAGAGTGAGGGTGAAGGACACGGAAACAGGTACTCCCGTGTCGCAATCCGATATACTGAATGTGACATCTCGATTTGGACTGACCTAGTGAAATGAGACCTGTGTAACGCGCTGCGAGACATGGTCCGTAACCACATCAGGAGTTTGCTTCCGAGTCCGGATCCGACTACGCCACTCTCCTCACAGAATACTGTGCATGGCGCCGAGGCGGTGTGAGCATCTGAACCTTGAGCTTGAAGTTCTGTAGCAGCAGGTCGTCACCGGTATGCCAAAGCGTTAGCCGCTTTTGAGATAGAGGATGCTAGACGATAATGGGAGGCACATCCATAACCTCCGTGCATGCCGTGCAAGCGGGTCTGTCTCGCATCGAATTGGCGCTGAAAACCCCGCGTCGCAACCTTGGTGGAAGCGTCGACACGGAGTCGTGGTGGAAAACGAACTTGTCAAGCGCCTCGCATCACGTACCCAGGCATGGTTCTCGTCCGTTCCGACACGCAGAACACGGCCTCCTCCCAGTAAACTCTCGTTAGCACCACCATCGCCCGCGATCTTGCAGTTCTTTACACGCATCGAGATAGGCGAAAGAACAAGACGCTCGCAGAAAAGGCCAAGCTCGACGCTGTTCTTGCACTAGCCCCGGAGCCAAGACTGGAAGGGCATCGCCGTCGCCGTTTTAGCCTGCGCGTGGTCGGTATCGTGTCTTTATGTGGTAGCAACGTCTGTGGCAGTGAGAATACACTGGTCCTCCACAGGGTGGGATTCACATTCAGAGGCGGGTGGTGACGGTGCGAACACGAAAGATTTCAAGACGAACGTTCGTCCTGTTTCCGCTTCCAGAACGTGTGGACGAGCCCCTCACGTGGACACGAGCTACGGATGACAGAGTCGTGGAGAAGGCGGCGTCCCAAGATCACGTGGTTGCAGGAACGATGACCAAGTGATCCCACGTCTGGCTCCATCACTGGACAGCACGCATAGTCATCTCGACCAGCATCCGTCCACATGCATACAACATACCGACGCAACACGACCAAGGGTTAAAGGGGCCAGGATAACGTTCTCACCGTGTTCTAGACTCTCGTCTCTGCTTGGCGAGTTGCCTAGTCACCACGGAGTGGTCCGATCGTGGTTTCTGAATCATCCATGAGTATACAGACCGAGGCCATAAGCAAGAATCCCGATCTACCCTCGTCGTGATCAATCACGTAAAGTACGGCAATGTCACATCGATGCGTAATGGCGGGGCGGCGCACCTCGATCGGTTCTTGGTCCAGGAACGCACCCCCCATCCCTGCCATGTAGCCGCGTTCTCCAATCCGAATACCTCAAAACAGGCCCCGCGATAACGTCGTCAAGCCATACGTGAAGAAAAGAAAACTACGCCAGACCCAACGGTCCTCTGCAAAGAAAGGCCAACAGCATGGGAGGCTCTGCAGGGCCGCGTTTTCGTTATCACCCGCTCCTCGCAGCAGGCACTGCCAGTATCATGGTAAAGCACGAGCGGGGCACGAATTTACTCGAGGCCTGCCCTCTTTTTTTTTTCCTCGTGCCAGAGCCAATCACATGGGGACGTGCCGTGACAAAAGCGGCCGCCTTCCCCCCTCCTTTTTTTTTCCCTCCCTCTCGTGAGCACTCCCTGGCGGTGTCATCCACGTGCGAGCTTTGCAAGCGTGGAGCGGCCCCCGACAGGGGCCTTGAGAAAAGAAAGACACCATGGACACAACCAACTGCACGAAAGAGGTGGGGGGAAGACAACGGTCCTGATTCGTCGACGGAAGCCGGTCCAGATGCGCCGATCCCATCTACTCGCAAGCTAGACCCTGGGACGAGGCGTTCGAGAATCGTGGTTGCGTCACGTATCGGGCCGGCCTCTCGACGAAATCCAATCCTTTTTCGGTGTTTGGGAAGTGGTGGTGCGGGCGTGGTGGTTGATCTGGCCTCCAGATGCAGTTGGCTCCAAGGTCATGGGGAGCAAGACCGTCAAGCTTTCAGGCTTCAGGCACGTTGCTCGAAAATGCGCACGCTCAGGTTCCCGGGTCAGGCCAAGCGCATCGAAGGGAGGGAGGGAGAGACGAGCGCCAAGGCAACGTGCGGGGTGGGAACTCACGCACGAGAAAGAAACCCCACCGTGGTTGGCTACGAGTCTTGAGAACTCTCACATGACATGTCTGGCCCATCATGATGCTCACAGATATGTCAATGTGTCCGGGCGCCGTGATTCACCCCTGGGATGCGATCACGGGTACTATGAGAGTGTCCTGCTGTGCGAACCCGGAGCCGCCGCGTCAAAGGCGAAACCAGCGGGACCCATATGGACCAACTTGAACGACAGATATCTATCATTGTCAGCGCGGTGTTATCACTGTCGCTGTCACAGGTGTGGGGTCGTCTGATTGCACGCTGGGACGCTGATCTAATCCTGCGCGCCGACTTGGATTCCAAGCGCAAGTGCGTGTGCACCATCCAGCTGCCCCCGAGCCGAACTGCGACGAGGAGTTGCGTTCGAGTACATAATACAGGTATGTGGCGACCTCTGTTTTGGGAGGAAAAAAATATTTTATTTCCAGACGCACCGGCTTGGCAGGGACCTGCCAGCTCCGTTCACCGATCTCCCGGGGTTCACACCGTGTGCGCCAAAACAGGAGGCCGCAATGCTGCTACTTATCTGAGAGCGTTCCCAAGTTGGCAAACACACGACAATGACGCCACGCCCATCAGCCCCGCCCCCGCGCGGCAGCGACGACCCGGGACGCAGACGCAAAACGCTGGCTGCCCAGCAGGCTCAACCCCGAAACCGTCTCCCGCCCGCCACCGTCAGTCGATTGATTGGCAGCAACGAACGACACGCTCTCCCGGGCCCCCCCCTCCCCCGAACGTTAACTGCGGGTCGCGACGCGCGAACGACCCGACGGTCCTGACCCCGACCCATCCAGGATCCAATTTTTGGCGGCAGGTTCGTTCTCTCCCTCCCTTGAAGCGTCGAACGTGCGTCCGACGTCGCCGGGCTGTCGCGTCGTTCCATAGCGACGCGACGCGACACCGCCCCCTCGTCTTACGCGCGTCGACTACCAAGGGCCGCCCCTGCCCCGTATTCATGCGGCGTTAAGCTACGACGACACCAACGAGACGGCACGGGTCGCGGGACCGAGAGCCCCTCCCCGCGTCGTGCTGCGCCGCCGCCATGACATTACGACGCGAGCAGGCTGCTGTGCCGCGCGCGAGAACGTGGGGGTGATCGCCCCGCGTCGCTCGGACCGGCGCCAGCTCTGCCCGTTTTGATGGCGGGGGCGGACGCAAGACGCCGATCGGTCGAGACTCTCGTCGATCGTCCGACGGGCGCAGCGCCGTACGGTATTTGCAATTCGCTGTATATATATATACGTACGTGCGACGCCCCGGGCGGGTCACGTTTCTGCGCGTACGTCCATTATAGAGCGTCGCGTGGTGCGCGTCGTTTGGTCCCGGTCGCCCAACGTTCCACGCAAGACAGCCTTGGCGGGGCGGTGCGAAAACGAGTTCTGGGCAGCAAAACCAGACAGTCACGTCTGTGTGAAGAAGGGAGCGATGGCGTCGATAGGCCCCGTCCCCAGGGGTGGCCCGGTGCCTTCCCACCCAATCGACGCATGAGAACCGATCCACCAATCACGTCCAGTCGACGCGGGGACCTCACGTTTATACGTACCGCAGATGGCGTTCGCCGTGCGCCCTCATTTCCATGCATGACGTGACGTTTACGTTTTGGAGGCTGGGCACACGGGGGCATTATCGGACGAGAGATCACATCTGGAGACGCTTTGGGCCATTATAATGTACGAATAGAGCAAGCAACGAGACATGGTTAGATACAAAACCAAAAAAAGAAAAGGAGGAGATAAGAGAGACCTAGGACACATCGACGTGGTCCGGATGGCACTCGGCGATCGGACGACCCAAATACGAGAGATGGAAGAGGAAGATGCCATGGTATGAATATAGGTATGCAGGTTGTAGATCTATGTGATGCGATGCGAGAGAGGGTGTGGGATGCGAAAGAGAGAGAGAGAGAGAGAGAGAAAGGGGAGTCGCAGTCATGTGAGGCGATCGTCTACGCATGAAATTTTGGTTTTTGCTGCCCCGAGGGTGAGCGAGCGCGTCCGTGGCAGGGTGGGGGGAGACGTACCGATTTACGCATCATCAATGGCGACGACGAGTTGGACGGATCTGCATGGGAGGGCTGGGCGGCTGGTCAGGCACGGGCGCGGGATGGGTGGATGGGCGGGGGACGTACGGACTGCGCGTAGGCATGTGCTGGTGCGACGCCGTGGGGCGTCGATGCGGTCTTGGAGAGAGCTTTTCTGAGCTGGAGGGGAGATGAGACGCGTCCGGGCGGCGGACGGTGGTGCGTACCTTGGCTTCGCTCTCTGCGGCGTGTTGGGCGTACATGCTGGGATGGAGGGACAGGCTGTCGAGGCTGGTCGCCTGTGGGAGGGAGGAGAGGGCACAGGATAGGCTCGGGAGAGCGACGAGGTTGTCGTGGCGGAGGGAGGCCATTGGATGAGCGTGGAGTGGAAGGGGAGCGAGTACTTATACGCCGTAGCCGAGCGAGGGTCGTTCAAAGTTCTCATAACGATGCGCGATCTGAGATCTTCGCCTAAATTTCGAGGGTGGTTTCTCGTGTTCTCACGCACGCGCGGTCTCCTAGGAAATGCAAAGCCAATCTCACAATGTGCTCGATATCGCGTCCAATCGGGACCGACACCGTCCTTCGTTTGCCAGGGTCGTCGCGGGATGTGCACTTGTGCCATAACAACACCCGCGCCTCGTGCCCGACTCGAGACGACGCTCGCACAGACAGCGCACGCGTCGTCACACGCTGCAGGGCCACCCTGAGAGGTGTCGAACTGCGCACGCGCGTTCCCAGCGATAATATATGCACTTGCTCTCGCGTCTCTCGTCCGTTGCGACCGCACCTGATATCTACTAATTGATCGCATCTGTGTACATAAACCCTGTTACCCATGCGTCTATCCCTCGATGGCCTGGACGCCATCGTACACGGCGAGGCGTTCGCGCGCCGTCGACCAGTCCAGCGTGCCGTGGACGAGGTCGGTGACGACCGCGATGACGTCGTCGATGGGGCCAATCAGCTGTTCGGTCGTATCGCGTTCCCTGTGCATGCGCGTGAGAGACGGCCGACGCTCGCGTTGCAGCACACGTACCGAAGCGTCATCGTCCCGTTCTGGACCGCTAAGAGGGGCATGAGATGCGGAACGAGATGCAAGCACGGAGACGCACACGCAAAATCGAGGGTGACACCAAAGGGCGTGCCGAGCTCGTCGTTGCGGGCATAGCGTTTCCCGATGGACGTGTTGGAGTCGTCGACTCTGGAAAAGATGCCCGCCTTGCGCAGCTTCGTGGCTGGCGCGCGCGTGAGGACGCGGGCGGGCGGGCGAGGGGGAGGGACGTACAGACTTGGTGCACGAGCGGGTCGAACTCGGCTTTTGCGCTGAGGGGGACGATGAGCACCTTCGTGGGTGCGACGACGGGGGGGAGGGAGAGGACGGCGCGGTCGACGTCCTGCTCGCGAGACCAGAACGAGTGCTCGAGCAGGGTGTAGAGGATGCGGCCAAAGCCAAAGGAGGGCTCGATGACATTCGGGGTGAACTCGCGTGCTACGTCGTCATCGGTGAGCGTGCGGATCCGGGCGAGAAGGGGGACAAACACGGACTGGACTGCTTGAACGTCCTGCGCTGGATGGTCACGAGATCGGGCGTGAGGACGATCTCCCTTCCCTCGGCCGCGATCGCAGCAGACCTGGGTTCGATCAGCCACATCTCCGCGGACATAAGCCTCGCTCACCCGATCGCGAGCGCTGTCTTGACGCGCGCGAGCTCCGCGGGGCCCATCTCCCCCACGATCTTCTGCACCACGCCCGCATCCCGCCCCAGCTTCTGTCCGAGCGCCTTCTTGTTGAACTCGGCCACGTCCCGCTCCGTCACGACCGGCTCCTTGAGCGCCTCCCGCACGACCAGCGCATGCCCCGTCCTCGCCGCGTGCACGCTCAGGTCGTACGCCGCACGGTCCGCGCACCCGACGCACTCCGTCCACCCCGTCGCGTTCTCGATCTCCGCATCCCAGCAGTCCGTCGCATAGTGCGCCATCTCGTTCGCCATGTGCTGCCGGAACCGCAGCCGTCCGGGATCGATCCCGATGCGCACGAGGAACAGCTGGATCCGTGCTAAAAAGTATCCCAGCGTCTCGTTCGCGACGACGCCCGCGTCCACCGCTTCCCCGATCGTCGTCCGCGTCACCGTCGTCCGTCCCTGCGACTGCGTGTCCCGATCGAGCACCGCGAGCACCACGTGTCGGCACTCCGAGAACCCCAAGTGACGTTTATCGGCGGGGTCCACGTAGTGCTCGATCTCCCCCATCGTGAATTCCCGCACACGCAGCAACCCCGCGCGCGGCGAAATCTCGTTCCGGAACGATCGCCCGATCTGCGCGGACGCAAACGGTACACGTCCATTGTTGAACTCGAGCAGGCGCGAAAAGTTGACAAAGTGTCCCTGCGCCGTCTCCGGTCGGAGGTATCTGTCCATCGGTCAGCGCCCGTCCGAGCACAGCCACGCGAGACCGCCCACCCCGGGTGTTGTCCGGTAGGTCCGATGCTGCTCGCAAACATCAGATTGAACGGCTGTGGCTCCCCCACCTCGTTGTCCGTATCCGGGTTCCGAATGGCGTGCTTCCGACAGAGCTCGCCGAGCTCGGGGCCCGAAAAGTTGTCCAGCTGCGTCCCGTCTGAGCACGATACACACACGCACGCACACACCGCACCTGTGCGAGGACACGCTCGTACTCCTTGGCCGTCTCGTCCGGCAGCTGCACCGCGACGTGCTTGACCTTTTTCTTCTTCTTCTTGTCCTCCTCCTTGGCCGGTTGCGCCGCCTCTCCGCGCGCGTCGCGATCTCCCGCCAGCCGCGCCTCGAGGACGCCCTTGACGAGATGGTCCGCGCGGAGGACGTCCCCCGTCTTCGTGTCCTTGACCATCCAGTCCGCGAACCGTGCGACGTGGCCAGACGCTTCGAACACGGCCGCGGGAGTCATGATCGTCGTGTCGAGCTCGAGCATGTGATCGTGGATGATAAAGTGACGGCGCCATTCGGCGATGATGTTGGCTTGCAGCGAGGACCCGGGCGGGCCATAGTCGTACAGCCCTGCGACGCCTGTTTCGAATCGACAGAGAGACAGTCAGCGAGAGCGGGGGGTGCAGCGACGAGCGAGCGCAAACCTCCGTAGATCTCGAACGCGGGTGCGTAAAAGAAGCGACGGTTGAGGAGGGCCTCGAGACGGGCCTTGTCGAACGGGTGGGCGGTCTTGTTGACGGGTTTGCTCATGTCGGTGTGCTTGAACCGAGCGCTGGACGTGAGTCGGGGCTTGTGGATGGAGAGGACGTGTCCAAATCGGATGCGCATCGCATCGAGTCAGTACTAGCGTCTTGCCAAAGTGTAGCAAATTTTCGCAATTAGGTTATGTAAGTCGCATTCGGCCACGCGATCGCTACTGCCACTGCATGAACCAGTCCACGACGAGATCCCCTCGTTTCTCGCCTTTCTAGGGTGCCTCCCGGAATCTCTGGCAGGTGGCATTTGCCGACGCATGCACCGCGACCGATGGCGTGGCTGAGCACGACCAACACACGCATATATGTGGCCACGTTTCGAGCAATCCGCTTCGACACGGCCACGTCTGCGATCGCAGGCGCCTAGCAACAGCAGTGGTGGCATCT
>JBBPLW010000248.1:9982-25714 GCA_038089995.1 Tylopilus balloui
CTGTCTTTCTGTAATTCATACTGACATCGTCGCCATCTGGAATTTCAATGATCCAGCCTGCGTATGTAATATCCACCATGGATCGATGTATGGATTGCTGACAATGCGCATAGCACCTGTCCGAGAAGGAGTTCAAGGATTTAGTTTTCGAAATGGCAAAAAAAATGGAGATACGTCCCGTCTCTAACCCCGCTCAAAAAATCCTGTGAGCTCTCCTATTTGGTAACATCTCTATTCATGTTGTGCATCCCTCGTCAGTGCCTTGGGTGGTGGTTCACTATTGGCTGCCGTCTCTGCGATCCTAGGGTCCGTGGCGAACCCTGCAGCTCCGATTGTCTTGCCTATCATTGCGGGTGTGGCTCTCGGTGTGTGGCTATACGGTGTCTATCAGAACGCGTACGTTGATATCTCTCTCCACGAATACATTAAGTAACACTCGGTGTATTAGGAAAATTGTGCAGCAGCTATTCATAGCATACATCATCGATCTGACGCACATCTTGGAGACCCTCGCCATTCTGACCGCTCGCGATCACAAGAAGCTCACGCGCCGCATCGTCAAGCTGGCTTACTACACTTACAGTAACTCTGATGTGATGACGCAAGTTCACAGCAACATTCAGGAATACCGCGTGCTCGACGGCCGGGATGCAGCGTTGGAGATGATCGAGGACTCGATCAAGCCTGAGCGGTATGGCGACACGAGCCTCAGGAGTTACTACGCAGAAATCAACAAGTTGGATCTAGCAAAGTTCAAGTTGGACGAGGAAGAAGAGTGGTGAACCGCAAGTTTTGCCACCGAGGATAGTACATCGTGCCGTGATGTGTGTGATGGCATACAGGATATCGTTTGTCCTGGTTATTATCAAACGAACGATCACTCAGTAGTCTCCTCTTTTACTCTCCTCTCTTCCGATCAGTAATTAATCATGTGAGTCTGGTTTGCCTGCCTCGCAGCATAGCTGCCACAGCGTGACTCGCCCTGATTTTTGTATCTCGACGAGAAAGAGCACAACACAACGTCGTCCAACTCTCCTAGTGTCAGGGAAATGATTTGTACTCTGGCGACGTTGAGCAGAATATGTAGTTTTGGCCCGTGACCATGGTATGTATAAGACAGCCTCCCCCTTCCAATCAAGCGTACGACACCGCCTCCGATGCACCTCGACCAAATTCATCCTTTTCGCCCTTGACGAACGCGCGCGTACATTGGGCCATCGTGACCGATCTGAGAAAAAAAAAAAAAAAGGTGGCGGGTCGCATCAGCACACACGTCAAACACCGACCGCGTGAATGACGCACGCGCGCGAGATGGGGTCCGTTTGGTAAAAGTTGGTGATCGGCTTCTTGAACGCTGCGCCGGACGCCTTGGCGCCCGCCGTCGCCGCTGCCAGCGTTTTCAGACCTGCAAGCGCCACGTCCACCGACGTCCGCTCCGTCGTGTCGTACCGTACCAGCACCGGTGATATCTCCCACATGCGGTCCCTCAGGCTCAGTACGTTGTCATAGGGCAGGGGAGTACCGACGATTTCAGAGAGGGCGCTGTGTGAAAAAAGGGAGAGAGGCGTGATTATGGTGGTTAACAAGTTACGATAGGGTCATCGGGATGCAAAGAACACACCGAACGATCTTCCAGTCCTCTCGCGAGGCACCTGGTGGAGGCACTGCAGCACGACCAAGTTGTGACCGTCCTTCCGTGTTCACCCACGTCGTAGATTTCTCCGTGTACGCGGCACCGGGCAAGCACACGTCTGCGAGCGACGCGCCTAAATCGCCGTGGTGACCTTGGTATACCACGAATGCGTCACGGGGGATCGATTTAGGGTCGACCTCGTCGGCGTTGAGGAGGTACATAAATTTGGGCCTCGTCGTCGTAGCCTTCTTCGACGGCACAAACCCGATTTCATAGGCGGCGGGTCTAGATGCAATCTATACCACATACTTCAATGAAGAAGTTGCCCCCCGGGCGCGACTCATGGCTGGGACTTACCCTGTGAAGAACACAGAAACCGTTCCATTCGGGAGTGATAAGGGTGCCTTTGTTCTTCTCAACGAATTTGGCAAGAACGTTGTACGCCGCAGCGCCATCGGGGTGCTCCGAGAGTCCACTACCGACGATGATCAACGGTCTCTTCGCGGCCTTGAATTTCGTAGCGAATGCGCCTTTGCCAGCGACAAAGTCAGCGAGTGCTTTCGTGTCTGCACCGAGGTAGTCGTAACCATATGTTGTATCTGCAGGTTCGCCGATGAGACCGACCTCGAGACCTGTATGTAGCCAGCTTTTCCGGATACGCGAGTTTAGTACAGCTGCCTCATGTCGAGGGTTGGTGCCAACGAGAAGGATGGCGTCGGCACTCTCTACACCAGGGATCGTAGCATTGAAGAGGTAATTTGACCGGACATCGACGCCGTGCGGTGGTGGTGCATGGCCATTTATTTGATCGAGGATGAGATTGTCAGAGCCCAATCGGTTGACAAAGTCTTTGAGGACAACAAGGGACTCCGTATCTGCCAAGTGGCCAGCCACAGCTTGAATTTCGTCGTCCTTGGCACCCGAAGCCGTCAACCCGTCTGCGATCCTCTGTAGTGCCTCTTCCCAAGTCGCTGGGACGAACCGGTCGCCTTCCTTGATCAAAGGCGTCGTCAAGCGTTGAAACTTGAGGCCATCGTACGCATAACGGGTCTTGTCGCTGATCCATTCCTCGTTCACATCATCGTTGGTACGCGGTTGTATCCGCATGACTTGTACACCCCGAGAGTCGACACGAATATTTGAGCCAACAGCGTCTAAAACGTCTACAGATTCCGTGTTCTTGAGTTCCCAAGGGCGAGCGTGGAAAGCATAAGGTTTGCTCGTCAATGCACCAACAGGGCAGAGGTCGACGATGTTGCCCGAGAGCTCCGAATCCATCGTTTTCTCGACGTACATGCCAATCTGCATGTCATTTCCGCGACCAGTTGTACCCAAATCCTCGACACCTGCCACCTCGTTCGCGAAACGGACGCAACGCGTACATTGGATACAGCGGTTCATAGAAGTCTTTACGAGGGGTCCGAGTTCCTTGTTTTCCACGGCACGCTTTCCAGTGATTTCGTGAAAACGCGTACGGTCGGAACCGTAACGCATCGACTGGTCTTGCAGGTCGCATTCACCACCTTGATCGCAGATAGGACAATCTAGTGGGTGGTTGGCCAAGAGGAACTCCATGACGCCCTCGCTGTGCAAATATCAGAACCGCAAGGCGGATGTCTCTTACAAGACCCACCGAGCTTCGTGGACGAGAGGTGTATTCGTGAAAACCTTGGTACCAGGCATTGCTGGCATAGCGCTGCAGAGCGTCACGAGCACGTACCGGACAAGACAAAGCGACGTGCTCACCATGACGCGACCGGTTTTGGTGACCGCTCAACCTCCACCAGACACATACTACATCGACCGTCGTCACTTGGGATGCTCGCACTTCAGCATAACTTGACTCACCGGCAGTTACCAGCGATTGCGAGCCTGGAAAGACACCTGAGTCCAACGGTAATCGAGCAACAGGAGGCAAACTAACCTATCATGGTAGCAAAATCTTGAACTGGATTAGGACACGACGGTCGGCGATAAACCAACGCACTCACCGAGGGACGACAGAGCCCGCCGCTTCGCATGCCTGGATCAAAGCAGAACCTGTTCACCTCTCAACCCGAGGTCTGAGAAGACGCGCGTTCGCTGAAAAACGAACCTTGTGGGACGGTAACTTCCTTGCCATCTATGGTGAGCGTTATATCCTGCTGACGCGCGGACGTCGACGATACTGATCTGTGGCCTATTTCGCGCCACGCATTTAGCAAAGCAAACTACACCGACACATCGCCGTACGATACGTACCTCTTGGTGGTGAACCATAGCAGGCAACCTTTCCGAGTCGCCCCGTGGAGGTCGGCCGGGAGACGAGCCTGAGCATGCTAACAGGAGGCACTAATTATCGAGAATAAGAGGCCAACAGAGAGACGTTGGAGCGCCGGCTTTTTCGTGAAATATTCAGTGCTCGTCACAGCGCACCGCGACCAAACGAAATGGCCCATAACTGTATTTTAGGCGGAGATACATTTTCTCGGCAGTTGCCGCCTGCCAATGGGCTCACTGAAGTATCTCATCCTCTACTGGTGATCAGGTCGTCTCGGTAAGCGACGTAGGCTATGGTGGAAGTAGTCGTCTGGAGATGAGAAACAGACCAGGACTAGACTAGACCAATGGGCGCTACACTATTGGCAACGAACGCGCACCGTTCTATAAAGAAAAAGAACCTCTCGTGGACCAGATGCTCCAGATCGATTTCAGAGATCCCAGCGCTGCCACCGCGTTAGGAAAACGACGGGTACCTGGCGCACGGTAGACCTATGGCCCCTCTCGCAAAAGCACGCACGCACACATCGCCGCTGTGACGCCTGCCTTGGGCTTGCGCACCGCTCACCTTGTCCACCTGTGTTCGGTGCTCGGTCCTTTGGCGGTCGCCCTTCCTCCACCTCCGCGTCTCGTGGCGGCAAAAGTCGCAGCATGAGGCAGTCCGCACCGGGGGATCTGGCAGACGCTTGCGAGGGGGAGAAGGACCCAGCCGGGGATGCACGGTCTTTGGACGAAGAAAGAGCGTTGCCAGCTGGCTTCAACGCCCCCCCCCCAAAGAGGCATTCCCGATCACAAGCAGACCCATCCCGTGTCGGCAAAACATGATTAGCCGGGGATCCAGAGTCTGAGGGGCAGTATACTGCGGAGAGTGCGTGCTCGTAAACGACTCGGATCTTGCAACAGAACACTCGCTTGCCGATACGTACGATTGCGCGTCGTCGACGAGCCAGATATAGATATACAGCAACGTACCGAGCGCCGTAGGCTTGGCGGCGCACCCAGATGAGAAAAAAAAAGGGGGGGGGAGCAAACCTAAATTACAGGGCGATGCGTGTGCTCGGTACGTCCGTGAGCACCCAGAGTTCGATGCCAACGTGATTTCGCTTCCACGCATGCATGGTTCCCCCCCCACCTTCCCCTTCCGGGCTCAGAGACCACGGGTATCGCTGGGGAAGCGCTGGCACAGGATCCAAGCACAAAAACAGAAACGTCAGCCCGTGCTGGACCAGAGGCCAAATGACGTACACGGGGATAAAGGGAGCGCCCTGATGCCCCATCGTGGACATATGCCACCGCCGACGAGTTACCCCCTTCCTCCCATGCGTACACGGCCCGGGGGGATCTACTGCTTGGTGAGCATGCCATCGGGCGTTTGGCCGGAACGCAGGGGCAAACCAGACGCCGACGGGTTAGACCTATATTCTCTTCTCGCTTCCTGAACACCCAGCGGCGCGAGAACTGGGCGGCCATCGGTGTGAGTCACTCCTGATGGGCATCCAGTTATGCCCAGCCAACCACAATAGAACAATGAAAAGAAATATTCGATCGGAGATTGGATCGCCAACGTCCGCTCCATCACGTTGCCCGGAATTTTTCTTTCCATATGTTTTTTGTCATTACAGGTGATATCGTACGTATGATGCAGTGCCGCCCAGGACAAAAGAATGCGATGCGGAAGAAGAAAAAAAAGGCGACGATCCACCGGGGGCGCCACGAGAAAACAAAAAGACGGCGCCGCGTTCTCATGGGACAAACGTCACCATCAACACGTTCACGACCAACTTCTCCAGGTCCCCGCCCGACGAGGCGACGTACACGCGCTCCTTGGTGATCGGTCCAGACATGGGCCCCTCCGACAAGATGGAGATTTCCGCCTCTGCCAATGGGATCGCGCCCGATTCTTCCACCCGTGATCGCATGCTATCCGAGTCGGTTCTCATCATGTCGAGTTCTTCGTCCTCCGCGGGATCCCCGTAGTAGCTCATCGGTCGGGACGCGCTGCGTTTCGAGGGCGAGTAGGGTACGCCAAAGCCCATCATCGCGGCGGGGGTATCCGGGTAGGCATCGTTGCCACATTCGACCGTGCGGTCGACGGGCCAGATGTATCCCCCTGCGGCCCAGTGGAGCTCTGGTGCGAGCTTGAACACCTTGAGGGCGTGGTACAAGAGCGAATCGCTCCCTTTCATCTGTACGGGATATCGTCAGCGTGCGCTCTTTCGCCGATCATGCCGCACCGCACCGCAGACGAGGCGCGATGCCGCAAACGCAGATGAAACAGACGTACATGTGGCACCAACGATTCGGCTAGCACCTCGGCTGGATTGACGCCATAGTCGTGCGTGAGGTAAAATGCCACCTTTCGTCCGCGCGATAAACTCAATACAGGGGACAGCACGTCCAAGAAGTGTTCGCTTGGCGTAATGAGCGGGTCCACCGAGGGCCCGTACGTCTTGAGGTGGACCGCAAACGAGATGCTCGTCCGGCAGCCCTGTTGGACGGCTTCGACTTCGTACTCGCACTCGGCGAGGAATGCGGTCCACTCGACTTCTCCGGGTTGTCCGCCTCCAAAGAACTTTTCTTCGGCTCCTTCGGCGTCGCGGACGATCAGGGCACCGCCGCGGTGTTGCACAGGAAGGGTGACCACGATCGTGGCCACCCGCCCATCGTTGCGCAACGAGCGAGGCTGGGTGGACATTCGACAACCGCTTGCCATCACCTCCAGTCGATCTCGTACGGTGATGAGGTAGTGGCCGACGGGGAGATGGGGGAAGAGCGAATTGCGGACTGCGTCGAGGATGGGGTGGTTCGCGATCTCGAGGGTGGCCGTGAGAGGGAGGTTGGGTGGGTAGAAGAGGGAGTCACGATCGGGGTACACGTTGATACCCGCCGTTTGGTGCGGGCGACATGCTGCGATCAAGACGTCCAGCGCAGGGGGCGTGTCGTAATCGACGTCGATGGGGAAGTCGAGCGAGTGGGTGATGCCGCTCTGTTGTGGCATCGACGTCAATGCATGTGTCGCGTATGGCTAGGCTGGGGGGGAAGACGCGCACCTTTGAGCGGAAGAAGAGGACGAGCGCGGAGGGATCGAGGGGGATCCGGCCGCATGTGGTGAAGGGATGTGCTTTGGCGAGGAGCAAGCGAGAGATGCTGGTGCGGAGCGCGTGCTCTGCCGCGTAATCTGACTTGAGTCTTCGTGTGGAGGGTCGTTTGGGTGCGGTGGAGGTGGCCTTGTGTGGACGTTCGATCTCGAAGTCGGATTGGCTTTTCGTCCGGTGGCCTTGATCAGAGTGTCGACTGCTGCTGCCGTCGGAGAGACGGCTGGCG
Source organism: Tylopilus balloui (assembly GCA_038089995.1). Lineage (NCBI taxonomy): Eukaryota > Fungi > Basidiomycota > Agaricomycetes > Boletales > Boletaceae > Tylopilus > Tylopilus balloui. Next base: position 17,199 of record JBBPLW010000248.1, read on the forward strand.
GCGGAGAGTGCGGGCGAGGAGAGTACTGACAGGGGATACATGGGGAGACGAGCGTGAGGGGAGAGGAGGAGAGGTGGTATTTACTGCCTCGGACGCGGTGGCTGTATAAAGACTGAGTTGGGTATGGGTGGAAGCAATGGGCCGATAGCGGATTGCCTGTCACGGCCAAGGGCAACGTGTTTGATGCAAACTTTTCCTCCCTTGTCCTCTGGAAGGCCGTGAAATATGGAACGAAGATGGCGTGGATCAAGATTGGTGGAGGGACTCGTTAGAGAACCCGCTTTTTTTCGTGGCGCTTGCTTGTAATAATTCGACGCAGACAACGCCCGTTCAACGTGGTATCCATAGTTACGTACGACCCTGTGGGTCCAAGCTCGACTGCATTGTCTTCGGCAGAGGGGGGGACAACGCAGCGTCGTGGCCCAAGCTGTAGCATCGCGAGACGGCTGCCCGGCTGTGCGGAACAATGCGAGGCAATCGATCCATCCTCCTTTTTGTCGTCGTCCGTCGTTCCGGGAGCGCGATCATATCACACGACGTTAGGGATCAAGGTTAGCTATAGCCGTCGTACGTGACGGGAGATAGGGAACGGCGGTGGCCTCTGAGAGCGGTGGAGCGACGGGATGGGTCGGATCACGAACAGGACGGATATGGCCCGATCGTCCCGGTGGAGCTCGCCATGACGGTCAGCAGCGATAATAATTTACTCGGCGCAGGGCGGCGTCACGCCATCGTCGTCATCGTCGTCATCCGCAGCGGTCGGTGGTGAGCCGGCGTTCAAGGAAATACGACGTCTCACTCCCCCAAATTTACGTACGCGCGCTGAGACGGAAGGCCTTCCCTTCGTCCTATTCTTGGCTCTCATAAAACCCAAAATATCGCGGGGCAAAGAACAACATGTCTTCCGTGGGCTGTACATCGAAGCTACAGGTGCGGTCGTAGTAGTAGCAGGACGGCAAGCAGCCAGAAGACAAAGAAGTGGTCCGGGGGATCGACGCTCGGAGGGGACTCGACGACACGCAGGTTCTTCCACATAGTTTCGAACTTGGAGGCGTCGAAACCGCAGGGGCAAGGTCCCGCCGTTCGTCCCTTCTCTCCTTCCTCGTTTTATCCACCATGCTGTATATCCTGATCGCACTCAGGATGGAGTTCCAATGGAACACGGGTGCCCTTGGCCCATCACCGCACTTCCCAGGGATACACCCCCTGATATCGCCCAGATCCACTCTTATCGCTCCTGGAATTCGTCATGCTAGGACGCTAAAGAAGGGAGGCACGGCCGAGATCGTCCTTCCCCCCCTTCTTTCCCGCAACACGTGTTGTTCAAGATCACTGAGAAAGAGGGTCGTCGCGCCTTTTCCCTCCGTCAGCAGCGCAGCCACAATCCGTGTCCATGCATGATTACGGGCCCGGCGTATCATGCAACACATGTGGGTGGTTATCCATCCCAAACCCCTGTGTCTGTGCGAAACGGTTCCTCAATGGCAACCCTGCGTCCATAGGGCAGATCCGGATCTCGGCCGCCTCCGGAATAGGGCTGCGCGGACGCCCATTCGTCACAGATGTCTGCGTGGTTGCCTGGAGATCCTTCTCACAACTACGCGGGAGCTCCGCTAGCTTCCTTTTTCTTGGCTGTGCGCGAACATGCCGATCTGGAAGGGTCCAGGGTAAAAAGGGGCAGGGGGCAGGATAAGAAGGTAGGTGGAGACGGGAAATGAAACACAAAAGGCGTTGCCGGTGGGGTTCATTATCGTTTCATGTGCATGACGACTCCCTCGCGTCGTTACTCTCACCTTTCGCTGGTACAGACGATCACGTACTCTGGGCTGGCCCGCTCGCGTCAGGAACTGACGTAGGTTGCCGTATCGTGCATGAAATGCCTGTGGCGCGATCGTTCAAAGCAAATGCAAGGCCCAGAACGCGTGCTTCTTCATGACCAATATCCATGTCCTCTTTTCCAGAGTAGCCGGTCATCGGTCGTGTCGACAGACTCATCAGTGACCCCGAGCTGGGGTGGGCTGTTGAACCTGATCCTGGGACCGATTATCATCGATTCGTCCCAATTCAAACCGTCATCAGACAATTCGCAAATAATTTAGAGGTCCGCTGTGAAAACGGGCGGGCAAGGACTGCAGCATGCTTCAAGTTGCTGAGGAGGGAAAGAAGGCGTGACCGTCTGTACATGGCCCGAAAACGGACACGTGGACATGGACTTTTTTCGTAGATGGGCGTACCGGCAAAACCCGCTGGCGCACCCCCCGCGCCATTTTAAGTCGTCCAACGCTAGTTAGGGGTACTACCTGCGGATGGGTTATCTATCTCCATCGAGCTGCGCATTGATCGCCCATGACCCATTTATTTTAGGTCGCTCGCCATTGGGCGTCCCGCGCGATCATCACCCTCCCCTTCTATATCTGATTCAATGCACGCGGCGCGACGTGCCCTGTTAAAGGGATCGATGGCTGTACGTGCTTTTCGGTTTGCCGCTCCCTTCGACGCCGTACCCCTTTCGGAAACGCTGGCGCAAGGATGAGTGGCGGTCGTGTTTCAAGCTTGCGTTCGCCCGTCACGTCTATATCACTGCGCCGGTCCCGGTGGACTCGTGCTTGCTGTCGACGACCGCCGGATGGGGCTACCGATTTCCAGGACGCTCCAGAGCGTTGGAGTACCTAAAATCGGTCGGTTTGCGCGGCCGGGTCCAGATCCGGGCGTCCGTCCATCGATCTCGCGAGCTGGAGTGTGGCCGGTTCGACGGCACGTTTTCGATGGCCAGTGGTCCGATATCCGTTCCGCTGGAGAGAAACATGTATGCAGGTACGGTACTGAATGCCTGTCGAGTTACAAGAGAGAGGCGCCCCACGGGAGATGACGCCACGACCGCACATCCACCTGCCTACCGGTCGTTGTAGTGTACAGTAAGGTTGTCGGGGGGAGAACACGGACTTCTTCCGTCCCCACGTGGACGCGGATTTCTACGTGTGGTCCCGTCACGGAACCCGCGTTGTTCCTGACGCCATCTTAATTTCACGACGACACGCGATGGATGCTCCGCTGTTTTGGACGCACGATCCACTTGCGTTTGGGTCGCCAGTCGCCTCGGGTGTCTCCCGGCGGCTCTCCGCGCGCCGACGACCGACGGTCACGCAAGTCCTACTACTCCGCAGCGTGCGTTCGTCCACTCCCCGCGACGGCGGCGGCCTGGGAGAATCTCGGCGCACCGCTTCTGCCATGAACGGCTCCGTCCACCTAGTATTCGTGTCACCCCCCACCGGTGCGCTCTGGACGGGGGTGCGCTCGGTCGCCGGACGGGGGGGGCGACGCGCGATGCCGCTCCAAGGGATCAGCGCGCGCTACTTGGACCCCAGAGTCCCGGGCCGTCTTCCCCCGCCCCCCCCCCTTCCCCCAAATGCCAGGGCGTGCCAGGCGTGGCGCACCCTTCGGGACGGCGAGCCCCTGCCAGCGGGTGCACGCGCCGACGGCGGCGCTTCGGCATCCAGAAACCCCTCCCCAACGGTCCTCTCCCACGCACGCCCACGCCACGCTCCACTGGCGGCGTCCCCGCCCTCGCTGGTCCAGCGCCTTTTCTTTTCTTTGGGGGAAGAGACTCGCCGGGCGGGGGTGGGCGACGTGGCGGCCCTCGTTTTTCGAGCGCTGCTTTCGTCTTTTCAGCGTGCCGCCAGCCGAGGCGAGCGCCGCAGCGCCGACGGTGCGCAACGGGGGGGGGTCCGAGTTCTCGGCGCGGCCGTCGTGGTCTGATCACCGGCGTTTGCCGCTCCCTTGGACAGCGACGACCGCAAAGATGAACTGTGGAGATACCCGTGCTGGCCGCTGTTTGCCTTGCGTTCTGGAAAGGATACATACGCCGTGACACGGTGCACAACAGATTAAGAAGTATGGGGAGGACAAGATATATCAAGTCGTGTAGGTAGGACAATAATCGGATGGATCCATGACGTGTAACGAGGCGAGATGAAAAGGTAAGAAAAGGACGGGCGCGCGCATAGTGCATACTTGATCACCGTAATTACCGCAAATCTACGATCTCGAGCGGCATGTCCTTCATCTGCACGTGTCCCTTGTCGGCATCCTTTTGAATCGTTTCCAGGTTCGTGCGAAACACGGATATCGTAAAGCAAGGTGAGATGCATCAGCGCCAACATAGCAAGAAGGAAACGGGAACGTACGGTATAAATAGGAAGATCTGGATGAGGGTGGAACGCTTCCTTGGCGTGACAGTTTAGAATCGTTTGAAGACCTGGCGGATCGGTCAGACGGAAGATCCCAAAGCTGCGGAGGATGGTCAATGCTCAAGCGAGGCACGCGAGGACGAACAGAGGACGTACTTGGGCGTAGACTTTGGTGCACAGACAACAGCAAAGGATTCGGGGAGCATACGTTGGAAACCCGAGTGGGTGTGCAGGTCGACCGAGGACATGAAACCTGCAGTGTACAGGGACGTGGAGCGATGGCACGGTGAGAAGCGGACATCCAAAGACGGCCCATCAGATACTCACATGACTGCGACGGATGCGTGTGGATCTAAAAAGCATGTCAAGATCTTGGCGTGACCTCGATCGCTCTTAATCGAACCCGCAACTCACCCATCCAAGCGTGATCAATGCCCGTTCCTCCGTAAACTGCATCACCAATTCCTCCTCGTCCATCGTACAGGTATCGCTCGTCGAATGCTGTTTGGGAATTAACAAGGTCGTCACGACGTACTTGCCTTTTAGGTCCCTTCCCAACAGCAGCCCACAAGTTTCACGGTTTCGCGACGTATTGAGGGCGGCGATGGAAAGGAAGCGTGGGAGACAGTCGCGTGGGAGAGATACCGTCTTGAGGTCTGGAACGCGGTCCTCGCTTGCGCGCTCTCGGATAATGCGGGCAGATTCTTGGGAGGCTGTGCGGTAACGTTCGCTGTCGACCTGAAGGGGTGGTGCAGGCGGCGGCGGCGGACCTTGTGTTCGAGAGAGGGTTGAAAATGCGGAGGTATAATGGCTGCTAGGTGGTCCCTGTTGAGGGGCTGGAGCAGGTGCAGAGGGACGAGGAAGGGCATCGGCAGGGTAGAGGTGAATGGATGGCGTCTTGGACCCGCCTGGAATGAATAGAAGGGAAGATGGAGCTACTTCGGAAGGTTTGAGGGTGGGATAACTGAACATGGATTGTAGGGAAGGTGTATAACCTTGTGACTGTTGGTGCTGCGACATGAGTTGTGGATATCGAATGTGTCCGTCTGGAGGTGCGGGAGATGTGGTCGTGATTGGTATCGGGTATGAAGGACTAGAATGGAAGAGAAAGTGAGTGAGATGTAACCCCTGACGAGATCAGCTTATACCCTTTCACAGACGGCGCCTGATGCCTGTTGCGGTGACGAGATGAGGACGGATGTGAAGACAGAAGTATTGATGAGGCTAACCTTGTCGGGCTTTCTAATGGCATGGAAGGTGGAAGTACGTCTTCATAGAGGGGTTCTGGGTTCCTTGGTGAAGGTTGACCATACTGGTAAGTGTGGTTCGAAGGCGCAGGTGCATATGTGGGTGAAGGGAGGACACTGCGGCGAGCTGCGCGAGACGCTGCTTCTGCTTCTTGCTGCCGTTTCAGAATACCTTCTTGCTCTCTGTGCCGTCTCCGAAGTGCCTCCTCTTCTTCACGTCGCTTGGTTTCTTCTTGGTGCTGACCACGATCTCGCTCTCGCTCTCGTCGTCGTTCCCGTTCCTCACTACTGACAGGGGTGACGGGTTCTGAACCGGATCTATCCGACCTGTCTCGTCTAACGAGAGAAGGCTCGCGAGAGATGTTTGCTGCACGTCTTGCAGTTGACAAGGCGTCCTCTTTCTTTCTGCTTGACCCGGTGTCGATCTGGGGCCGCCGATGTTGGCCGACTGTCTTTTGTTCGACCGTCTTGTAGAGTACGTCGCTCGCGCGTCTCGCGTCCTCTCTCCTCGCTTCTTCCCGTCTCAACTGTGCCTCCCGTCTTGCAGCTTCGTGAGCCTGCCAACCTGATTCGTCATGGTCGAGATGCCGATCAGGCCTGGAATCGGCTTGCACTCTCACGCCGGCGTCCAATGCGGCTTGAACGGCGGCTGCTTCTTCAGGGTTCTGCGCGGACCAACGTTCATAGCGGTCGACGAGGATGGGTTTTATATCACCCAGGTGCATGAGGATGTCCTGGCCGTTCTGTGACGTAGACACATCAGCGCCAGTTCACATAAGGGAATGAGGGCATGATCCATCGGTAACGAGTTAACGCTGAGCATCCAGACGTGCAGCGACAGCGAGAACAGTATGCATCCATCGTATCACGAGACGAAAAAAAAATTAAGAGAAACAAAAGGATGTACTGCGGACTCACGAGGCCAAGGTTATGGCGTTGTGTCGAGGTCAAGAGCGTGAAATACTCCTTATGAGACGGAAGTTTCTCGAGAATGATGGTAGCTGCTTTGGCGAATTCGACAAAGGCGGCTTCGAGGTCTCCTGCCTCATGGTAGGCCCTGCCAGCCTTGCGGAAGCCGTCGGCTGCTTTGAGCCATTGTTTCAAGCCCTTTGAAGGGTCCCAGAGGTTGTGTGTAGCGCGATTTGCGAGCTCAGCGATACACAATGGCCTGCGTGGCGACGAGGAGGACTGTGGGGACGAGCGGGGGTAGGAGGAGGAGGTCATGGCACTCGGCGGGAGAGACAGTGCCAGCTCAGGCCATCACGACTAACATGGATTGCCTTATCCGGGTTGCTTGACCACCAACCACCACCATGGACCAGCGACGGGGTTGGACGCTCCTCACAGCCCTATTTCTCATCTTCATGTTCGCTGGGATCTTTTCGGCCCGCAAAAACGCCATCCAAAAACACTGGCCGTCGTCCAACTGGCTCTCTTTCACGCGGAACGCTGGCACGAATGGCGAACACCCCATCGCCACGCTCATGGCTGACGCCAAAGTCGCGTTCACCAGCCGTCTTGAAAAACAGAGCAAGACGCTCCCAGAGGCAGTCGCTGAGTACAAGCGACGCTACGGCCGCGATCCACCCCGCGGATTCGACCACTGGTGGGAGTTTGCAAAGAAAAACGACTTCAAGCTCGTAGACGAGTTTGATGCCATTGCTGAAGACCTTGCGCCATTTTGGGCGTTGAGCGGCGAGGAGTTGCGTCGGAGGACGCATCAGGCACGTCGACTAGTTCTCTCAGGTCGTATTTGCCATGACGTTATCAGTAGACTGGACACTTGCCTTCCATCGACCTCGTGCGGATACAGGACGGCCAAGCGTCTGCCGTCAAGATTGAAAAAACGTATGTTGACAACGAAGGCGGCTACAGATCCCTAGGGTTCCGTGAGCTACTTACAAAGTTTCAAGACAAGGTGCCTGCGCATGTCACCTAGTCGTGAAGCGGCGTTGATTCTAGTCACAGCTACCTAACATGGACTTCGCAATCAACACCAAAGCAGAAGGTCGGGTGCTTGTTTCTTGGGAGCATTTGCAATTTCCCAACCTTACGCTACAAGATTATTCTGGTATGCACTGTCGCAGTACTTGATCGTCCACTCATAATCCAACCCGTGCAGACGACGTAACAACAAACTGGGACGATTTTACGCCCGACTGGCAAGGTCAAGGTGACGTATGGGCGGCCTACCGACGCACGTGTCCTCCTGGTAGCCCAGCTCGGCAACTCTATAGTTCGTATCGCGACATGAACATTCAAAGGTCGAACGTGCTTCTCGGGGACTCGCCGAATTCAAACAATGAATTCGCATTTGCCAAGACTGTCGACCATGATTACGATTTTTGCGCAAATCCATGGGCTCGTTACACACAGGGTCATTTCTTCTCTGACTGGAGAACGATCCCATTGCTCTCACCCGTCTTCTCTCCCTCGAAAGCCAAGGGGTTTGCAGACATTAGGATACCCAGTCACTACTACCAGGGAGGGCACTCTCGGTATTCATACGCGTATGATCCTGTCATCAGAGGTGTAAAAGAAATTGATGACATGGAAGTGCCCTGGGATCAGAAGAACGATCTTATCTTTTGGCGTGGAGCCACAACTGGAGGAGGTAGCACACCGCCTGGGTTTACGCCGACTTACCAGCGACACAGGTACTTGTTATTTATAAGAGTTATCATTGAGCTGACAGCGAGCGACGCCTCGCTCAGATTCATTCGCATGGCGCATGAGACTGCCGCCAACAATGTAACAGTCGTGCATGCCTTACCCTTGCACCCCGACACCTTCATCTCGACCACTGTCCCAGCCAACAGGCTCAACAACGACATCATGGACGTGGCGTTCGTCTCTGCGGTCGGCGAATATCCAGGTGGAGAAGAGGAATTACGGAAAGTACATCGTTTTGCACCCTCGGTGCCGCTAGGCAAACACTGGTCATACAAGTACCTTGTCGATCTGGATGGGATGTCGTACTCTGCGCGGTTCATGGCATTTTTGGCGTCGGATAGCGCCGTGCTGAAATCTACGGTGTACAAAGAATTCTATTTGGATTGGATACAGCCATGGTGAGTCGTTC
>JBBPLW010000249.1:0-25562 GCA_038089995.1 Tylopilus balloui
TCAATATGGATGTTTTGCCCGGATCGCCTGGACTCATGATGACTGTCGAGACTGGCCCTTTTCTGAGCCGACGTGTTCCACTTATCTACTGGATGAGTAGGGCCGACGTCGGCCAGGATCTCGTTTCGAGTTTGACAAAGCGTACGCGTACAGGGACGGCATGAGTCAGAATATCGATATGGAAATAAACAGCCACGGTCATCCTTCACAGCTACAGATGTCACACAGGGGTATCCCTGCTGAGGGAATGCAGAGAACTTGATCGTGTAGTTGGAATGAACTAGAGGAGTGTGCTCACCCTGAACCTTGACTTGCCTCCCGAGTCAGATCGTGAAACGAGTTCGCGTTTTCCGACCTTGTCCGGGCATGGAACACCTTGCAGTAGCAGTCGAAACGTTCCTTTGTCCGCGGTTGCCGTCTTGTAACCGAGACCCATAAGTGGTGCTGCGTCTGGAGGTCGTCGGCCGTCGTGTCCACGAAAATGACCGTGTCGACTCACGTTCCGCTGTTCATAGCAGTTCGTGTCTCCTGTCTCCCCTCTCCCCGCGCCGACCGAGCCTGCACAGAGTCTTCCGTACGGCACGACATCATGCGACGACGCATCCCTTTTAATGGCGGCCCGCTGCTCGCTCCGACAGCGTTCACGATCTCCTCACCAAGGGCCTATACCGCGCACCGTTTCCCCCCTTACCCTTGCAACGTCCACCGCGGCTGTGCGGGCTCGCGTGCATGTGGCACGTGCTACGGGGTTAGCCAGCTACCAGACCCATCGCCATGTCGGGGGCGGACGTTGACCCTCTCCCCATGAGGACCCCGGCTGTCCCCGTAGGACGCGACGCAGCACACGGAGACAGGAGAGGGGGGGGGGTCGGACGGCGTCGACAATGCGGGGGTGCACGGCGAACGAGCGTCCTGCTCAGCGTGTCAGCGAGACGCATGGCGTTCTCCCCCCATCGTAAAGCTATCCGGGCCGTGCTGACTCGGACCCACCGTCGGTGGCGATGGCCCTCGGAAAGGGCGACATCGCCGGTGGGGGCTTGCGTACCGGAATTCCCGGCAGGTGCCGCAGCTCGGCGAGTCCGTCGACCGTATCTGAGACGCCCCCTCCGATGAGAGGGTAGGTACGAATATCGCCAAAGTCCCCCAAACCACGTTCCGCCAGGCAAGTCCGCGCATTCATATCTATCGAGCGAACACGGTGGTAGGGAGGCAGAGCAGGGCGGCAACGCGAATAAGCTTCACGACGTAGGAAGATGCGAGAGAGCTGGAAGTGAGCAACGAGCCGATGGGCCCGCCCAGAGCATTCCAGTTCTTTCCAGGTCTCCCGAACGGACGCGTGTTCCCGCCTCGCCTGGTTGGCAAACATGGACGTCAGCGGCGTGACCACATGGAAGCCCTTCTCGTCCGCGCATGAGACAACCCCCTCGAAACGTGTCGGCGTCTGCGGCACGCTTCGTCCTTGAAGCTGCTGCGGTGGGCAGAATGCCGTGCCAGCGCCCGGCGCCCTCGGCGTAACCTGACCCCCGTTATAGCCGGGCGGGTGGGGAACGCCCGTCAGCTCAAGCAGCCGTCTCCCCTCGAGTCCGCCCCACGGTGAGCCACCCCGCGCGCCCACGTCCTCTTTTTTTTCTTGTTCTTCCTTCGAAAATGCGATCTTCCGAGGCGAAAACGAGGTCGGAGAACGCACCCGCACGGCGGAGCTCGAGCAGGGGACGAGACGCCTGGCGTCTGACCGCGAACGACGCTTCGAAAACAAACGCGTGCGGCTCGCGCTCGGCCGAAAAGAAAGACGGAAAGGAAAAAACGAAACCTCCGGACCATCGTGAACGCCTCCGAGCCGGAGCGTCGTTATCGAAACGAGCCCTTTGAAGGGATTGGCCTCACGATCGCAATCGACGTTTGCTGGGACCCTCGTACAAAGCGCGCCGTCGGCCGAGCCCACCCGGGGCTTGTGGCGACATGTTGGCACGTCCAGGCCCATCTTATGTAAAACGGATGGTGACGAGAGGTGGCGTTGGACGGGTCCAGCTTCCAAGATCTAAAACCACTGTAACGGATTCGAACCCGACCAAAGGCCAACGCCTTCACGCCCGGATCGAGGGAAGGGTGGGGGGGCGGTGTCGAAACAAACTGGAAACGAAACACACGCAAAGTGAGCGGCTTCGATTATTCATGGAGGAAAGGTAAGCGTAAGGACAGACACAAAGGAAGTAGAAAGACTACAATCTCGCGTATCAGAGGCCGTTCGTTCGTATAAATAACAAGAAGAGACAATAGGAATAAGGGAAAAAATAACGGAAGGAGAGATGGGAATGGCCAATCCTTTCCCCACTCCAACCCGGACATACGCGGGTATCGACAAGACTACACGGGTAGTAAGCAGCCAAGTAGATAAACACCAAACGAACGACTAGAGTGTACACACATGGAATCAGGGGGAGGGGATATCCAACGTACGTGTTCGAGCCGTCAGGTGAATAATGTCTAGGAAAAAAAAAAAAAGAAAAAGGATGAGGTGGACGAGCCAAAAGGTATAAAGGAGCGTGTGTGATTTAAAGAAGCCAGGAAGATAGGTAGCAACTAGTCGAAATACGGTTCGTCATGTCGTCCATCGGTCTACTCGTTTTTGATGATTTTTCTTCTTCATTCGTTGGCAACCTAACACGGATGATAAGCACACACACACGTCCGGCGAGACGACCGGACGACGTACCCTCAAAACGCGACTCCTCTGGCTATAATCGGTATCGTCTTGGTAACTCATCCGCTGCTCGTCATGACGCAACGCAGTCGGAGAAGAGTCGATATAATCCTCATGGTGTTCCGACTGATGGCCAGTAACCGAGGGTAAAGGTGCCGCCACCGTCGCCGTCGCATCATACGGGTTCAGAAGCGGCTGCGACGGCGCGGTCCGAATGGGGTACCCAGCAAACGGATCCGGAGACAGCGAATCACCGCGCTGAGGGTAGTACGAATCGACGGTGTATCCAGGTTGCAGCGTCGGAGGGTGATGACCGCCGCTGCTCACCGATCCGATTTGCGAGCGGCCTCCATTGAAATGAGTATTCTGTGTGGTGTTGGAGGATCTGCGGGCGACATAGGCGTTACCGGCGCCGCCGTTGCTCGTGTTGTTGCTCGTGATGGCAGCCACGCCGGGAGCTCCACCTAGACCCGCGGCTTCGAGGACGTCTTGGTGGCTGCGCCGACTTCCAAACGTACCGTTGGTGCCTTGGAATTCGGGCGGTTGTGGGCCGGGGCCAGCAAAGGCGTGGTACGGGGCGCGCTTGCTCGGCTCCCGCGCGAGTGTCCCGGCACCAACACCTGCGATCCCCGGCGTACCAGGCTCGCTATCTTTCCTGCTCCTCGACCGACCGACAGCAGCTGCCGCAAGGGAAGCTGCGCCCGCAGCGTAAGGGTCATACTGCGACATTTCGCTCGCACCATAAAGGTCCCCGTGCGGCGGGGGGGGAGGCGGCGGGAGGGGAGGCGACTGGTACGTCCCATGGCTGTTATCCGAATAGCCATAACCACCGCCGTCCCCACCGCCGCCGCCATTACCTCGCGGATTGGGATACGAATAGTCGTCAAAGGGTGAGCGGGACGAGGCTGCAGCTTCGGCAGCTGCTTCGGCAACGTCCCTGTCGAACTTCTGGGCCCGGCGCCGCCGGATGGCGTTGACGATCAGTGCAATGACGAGCGCAAATACGATCAACCCAACGACGGTAAAGACACCCGCGACCGCGCCCTTGTTGGAAAAGAACCTGAGAGGGACAGCGTTGTGAGTAGAGATCGCCGGGAGGTCAGGGCAAGCGAGTGATGGGACGCTTACGAATTGGAGGACGTCGAGTTGTTTTGCGCGGTGGGTGTCGCGCTGGAGAGGACAAACGAGGTCGAGGTGACGGTATCGACCGTGCCTCCAGTTGTGGAGACGACCTGGGAGCCGGTTGGTAATAAACTGGTCTGCGAAGAGGATGAAGAGGGTGTAGACGATGTCGCAGCGGTCGTTTGCGTGGAGGGAGAGGGGGTCGATGGGACGGACGTCGCACCATTGGTCGACGTCGCCGCGGGTGGGGTAGAGCTAGTTGCAGGAGTTGTAGGCGTCGTCGAAGGGGGCGTTGACAACCTGAGAACCACGACTGAATCGGAGAGATACTCATAGACAAGTCGCTCGGTACTTACGGTGAAGTCGACAGGGGAATGAGTGCTGTGAGATGGGATTGATGAATGAGAACACAACATGGGAAAAAATGCTGTACACACGGATAGAACGGGAGGAAGCCATCGTGATGGGACTGCTAGCTCGTCAGCTACGAGAGTCAAGACCAGCTGTGACCTGAGCTCAGCGACGGGGACGAGGAGACGGTCTGGTTTACCTTTCTGATGGACGGTGCGGTCGATGCCCGGGCAAGAATTTTCATTGGACCAGCATGTCCTGATTATGTAAGATGAACACAAGGCCTATGATCGCGACCGTTTTCGTCGTGGCTCCTCCTCGTCGCCGTCCCGCTTTAACCCCCTCATCTTCCGCGTCTGCAGCTTGTCCAAGTCCTGCTTCGCCACATGCACCCGTCCCCGCACGTCCCCCATCTCGTCCACCTCCACGTTCTTCTTCCGCTTCCCCAGCCCCTTCTCCACGTCCTGCTTCCTCATCTTGGGCCGTCTCATCGCTGCCTTCCACACCTCCGGATCTGCCTCTTGCCATCGCCGCAACGAAAGATCAAGACTTGGGCCCATTTCCGTCAGCGTCACACGCGGGACGCGCGTTCCTGATGGCACGAGGTGGACGGTATACGTCCGCACGTGCACCTTGGGAAGTCGCTTCGGGTCATCCAGTCCTGATCCGACCGCACCATCCGACGTCGATGACGGTGCGACCGTCACGCTGATCACATGATCCAGCCCGGCAAGGCAGACGGACTCGACCGCCTGACCGTTGAACAGGTCCATCAGCAGAGACTTGAGCTGTACGTATCGCGGGTGTGTATCGAATAGCTCAGACGCGAAATGCATCATCGGTTTATGTCCGGGCGTCGATTTCGGCGTCTGACCAGAGACACGGCGTGTGATCGGTCACGATGAATGAGCGGGCACACCCCGGCGACGCACCTTGAACGCGAGCATGCTCACGAACCTGTCCACCCCCAGTTCACACATGTCCAGCACCCGCGCATCGAACGTGCGCGCGATCACCAGCCCGTTGGGCCGCTTCTTGGTCGACTGCCCGAACACGAACATCGACGCATCGTTTTTCTGCGCCCAAAACGCAAACGAGGACGCATCCTCGAACGGCCTCGCGTCGTTCTTTTTCGAAAACGAGATCGCGTGGGGTTTCTTGAGCGCCATCTGGTTTAATTTTTCTGAGCATGAGCGGCGCCACGCGGGGCGAGTAGGGAAGACGTACCAGTTCTTTCATGGCGTTTTGCACGACCTCGCCCGCGTGTGTGCCGCGCACGAATATCGCCGTCCGCTCATCCTCGAGCTCTTTCGGTTCCCTCGCCTCCAAGGCCCTCTTTGACCTCGCATTCCTTGGTCTTCTATCCTCGACTCGCGTCTGAGACACACGGCGAGAGAGAAAGACGTTAAACGCACTCACATGGGACGCAGCATGACGACTTCAGCCAAGATGTTTCTTTTTCGTTTATTTATTTATTATTCCCGCATCCCGCTTTACGCTTGTTTGTCCATCCACAAATCGAGCCGAAATAGTCCCGAAATAGAAACCCTCCGAGATCGCGTTACGAGTTCCTGACACCGCGGTAACCATCCGCGAGATTGCCCTCGGTGAGATTCACAGACTCGACGACATCACGCTAGGGATGTTTGACCGACTAGCAGCACCCCAAAAGAGTCGAGGCAAAAGTCACTCGCACGCCGGCTATCTAAATCCACACGGGCTCCACCACACGAGGTGAAACCATATGCTTCCTCTGCCGCAAGTGGATACAAACACTTCCCAGCACGCGGATGGCATGACCTGGATATCATTCAAAGATATATATACATCATGTGCTCGTTTTCTCAAGAAGATTAAGTATAGTCGGACGCTATTCATCCTCTCGCCGTCAAAATTACATAGATCAAAGTGGAAAGAAAGAACGGACTCCATATGGGAAAAGAGACAATCGAGTGTTTTGAATATGAACAGTATAGCCGGATAAAACTATTAGATGTCATGGTATGACGCAGACGAAAGTATGTTGAGCTTGTGTACTCGTGCGCGCGCAAGCGAGATCGACATAGTCAAGCAGGAGCAAAAGAGAAAAAAAAAAAAAACACAACAGAGAGAGAGGGTACCACCGTTTGGATTACCAGAGATTGGGATATACGAATTAAAGCACATCTTTTCTTTTCTTTTTTTGGCTAGCGGCTATACTTTCATTCCAACCGCAGCGGAGGAGTACGCTGCAGCAACGGCAGATCGTACTTCGTGTTGTGGTTCTCCTCGCCGAGATAGTGTGGGTGAGGTCGATGCATTTGAGGATGGAGATGTCGAGCCTGAGTGTATGGCGACGGATCGAGCAACGGCGACGAAGGCAGTGCTTGATCGTGGGCTCCGCGATGCGTCTGATAAAGGTGAAACCGGGAAGTGTCCTCGGTGAGCGCCAAGAAGGTGTGATGCTGTACTTGCGGATGGGGATGGAGTGTCGCGCCGAAATGCTGGAGATACTCGCCCTCCACCGAATGCCGTCGGGCCTGTTCCAGTCGGAGATGACGCAGCTGCTGCAATTGATGCCGGCTGAGCTCCTGGGAGTAGTGCATGGCCGGTGACTGGAGTCCGATCGACGAGTGCGAGGGCAGATGCTGATGAGACGAGTCCAGAGGAGGTAGTGGGCCGTGAAGTTGATCCGGCGGTGCCTGGTAAAAATGCTCGTACTCCCCCATCTGCATCTGCGTCATTGCAGAGCTCCAGGACGGAGAGCCGTCGAGATTGAGGCCGTGACTCTGAGCCGTACTCGTATTCGCCAGGTCCGGGTATCCCGCTGCTGGGTTCTCGACGTGGCCCCTCATCCTGAGGTCCGTCGATTCCCGAGAAAGGTCGTTTGCGAGGGATGCCTGGTGAAGGTTCGACGGACCCGCCATAGGCTGCTGATTCGGAGAGTGCCGGTGGGTGGAAGGAAAACGGTGAGTCGTAGGAGCCGATCGTTGGGGAAGACGGATCTGCCTCGAATGGGTTGTGTTGGTAAGCTGCGGCTGTGGCTGCTGCTGCTGCTGCCAGTTCGCTGCTACGTCCATAGATTGGAAGGGATAGCTCTGGCTGATGGACCAATCCAGGCCCTCCATTGTAGGCAGGTTTTGAGTAGTATGATGCGGGAGCTGTGCCTGGGCGATTGGCTGTTGCAGGTCTTCTAAACGCAGTTGCGCCTGGTAGGGGAAGTATGTGTTGTGTGGATTGTGGTGGGATGGGGAATGGCTGGGAGGGTGGAGGGGGGATTGTTGCGGAGACGACTGCTGCGAGGGGCGGGAGTGTTCGAGGATGTGAGTCTGGACCACCTGCAGTTGGTGGACGGGAGCTGCTTGATCCGGGGCGACCATCCCGTGAGGCGATCCCGAAGTTGAGTGAGTTGGTGAAGGGGAGAAAGGACTGCGACTGCTGCTGCCCGAAGAATGAGGATGAATTGGATGCTGGGGGGACACGAAAGGACTGGCTGGAGTCACGAAAGGAATGGTTGTTGAGAGGCCGCGGATCGCCACGGTCGACGTCTGTGTTCCAGGATTCGCCGTACATGATGGTGTCGCCGCCTTCGTATCCGGCGCTGGTACCTGGACGCTGATGCATGGGAATGGAGGGAGGGCTGATGTCCTCTTCCTTGATGTGGTCGAGATGGCGCATGGTGGGCTCCTGGGAGAGGTTGGTGGGCACAGTCGTGGCTGCGACGGAGATGGCAGCCTGGCCCCTTTTTGACCTGGATTGGCCAGCCTTGGTGGCTGCGGCCATGGAGGCGTGGAGGGAGGTGAGCTCGCGCATCATTCTCTCGTTGTGCTCTTGCTTGTCTGCGTGGACGGTCTGGGCATGTTGGCGCAGATTGTCGAGACGGGAGAACTGCTTGGAGCAGTGGCAGGTGAATGGACGCTCGCCAGTGTGTTTCCTGGACGGAGATAAAAGAGATCAAACGGTGAGGGGCGGGGATAGGTGCCTGGGACCTGCCTAATGTGCCTGGCGAGGTGCTCGCTTCTGCTGAAGACCATACGACACTCGCCATAACCTCTGCATTGGAAGGTCTTTGCTGGCGCGGGACGGTAGCGTTTCGCGACGCCTGGGGCGGTGGGGAGGAGGGGAGGGTTGTTTGGGGCGACGAGGGCGGCCATGTCAGAGGAGGGGGATGATGGGTGGTCGGACGGGTCGGTATTTGACGTCTGGCTGGTGATCGTGTCGTGGGCGGATGGCGTCGAGTCGTCGTCCATTGGGGCGAGTAAAGAGGAACGCACTTCTAAAAGGGTGCCTGAAATCACGAAGGAAGAAAAAAGAAAAAAAAAAAGAAAAAGAAAAAAAGGTTTGACAACTCGCTCAATTAAGGCACTGCACTCGTCGGACTTTGAATGCGACCCGGTGCTCTGGTTCAGGAACAGCCCCGCCGAGCTACGGCACCGGTGGCATCATGCCGTATGTGACACCTGCCACGCATATCACAGCCGAGACCCCCCAAGCGACCCCCACGGCGACCTCACATGCCGGGTCCAGCCCGAACTCGTCGCACACGTCCATGCGTTTCTGACGTAATCATGCCGACCACGGCTCGCTCAAAGTATTCATCCTCATAACAGAGTCCCGTCTGAGCACTGAACGTTGCCAGTCTCCTCGGCGGAACGACCGCTCGCAGAAAAAATTAGTTTACGTTACCCCAGCTCTGTTCCGGGCATGCGGCCCCATGACAACCCGTGGATCACGACTCCATTTCCGAAAACGGTCCCATTTATAAAGGCGGCGCCCAGGCACTCGTCGTCGATGCGGGTCAAATACCGAAGGATCAGGTCCTTTTGTATGCAGGTACGCCTTTCGTCCCTTGCCAAAAGGCAAATGATTGGCGTCCGGTCACGTACAATATCCCCTGATGATGATCGATGGATGCACTTTGACGCTCAGCACTGGTCGGGCACCCCCGCTCAAGAGGTCCTAAAGCGCTCGGATCGCCGCCCGAAATCCCGTTCGCAAACAGCGCCGTCATTGCGGACAAAGGCCCGTCTCGATTCGATGATCATAGGGGCCAAACGCGCTCGTCAAAAGCTCCGGACGCCTCACCAACTCAACATGCCATTCACAGTCGAGAAGGAGCCTAGAGCCTCGCACTGCCGAACCCAGTCCGTCTTGGCACACCGCTGCGGACTGAAAATAACAACTGATCATGCCGTGAACGTGTTCGAACGATCATGATGGCACTAGGGCGTGGGTAGCCAATGGTCCATTGACAGCTTCCCCGCTGTGTGTGCCTGAGTAAATACGTGCGGCTATTACGGGGACATGAGCGTGAAAATCTCACACACTCTCCAGAGCTCGTTTGTCGGACTTGGTCCATACCTGACGTGGACGTTTCAATTCCAAATTCCATGGAGGATGTTGGACATACATGGACAAGTGTTTCATCCGTGCGGGAAACGGGCGCCGTGCCACCATCTTCACAGTCCCACACGACAGCGCAATCAACCCGCGTCCGAGCAATGGCCGTGCGCGTACAACATCCCCCTTCAACACTTTCTTGCCGCGCGCCACCGAAAAATTCGCCAGCCTGTCGGAAACTTTGCTCAAGGTACGCAAACCTATGTAAAGATCATCGCATCTCAATTTCTCCCCCTTGACCAGGGACGAGATTGAGATCGTCCCCGAGACAGCCACAGAAATCTAAAGAGGAGCGCTGGTCGGGTTTCTCAAGTAGCCGGGCCTTTCTGAAAATTTGGTATAGCAAGTCGGTTTAGCCCGAGAACGTCTCGGTCGCAAAGCACACACATACATTACCACGGGACCAACGGATGAATCAAAAGAGACCAATGGGCACGATGAGAAAAAAAAAAATTGTCACTTGCGTGATGACACCCGAACAAGAGGGATTGAAGAATCTGGAAGAATGCCACGCTCGACGCCCACCCCCGTTTGATCCGCCTAAGCGAATCGCACGGAACCACGCCGGCATGTTCCATGCACTGCCTACGCGGACTATCCCAGGTGCGAAACCGGACGTAAGGTCAGCATATCGAAACGCCCGTCTGCCGCGCCTCCCAGACGCCATTTTCTTCGAGTATGAATGCTTGTCTCGGGAAAAGTGGCGTCCACCACGTTTTTTTGTTGGCGGATATCGACAACGCGGATGGCTTGGCAGGCGTGGACGTGGACAAGTTTCGCGCCGGTCGACGTGACCCGAAAGCGTCATACGCAATTAGTCATCTTAGCACCCGGCCGAGTGCTCGAGAAAGGGAGGAGAGTGCCCACGAGACGACGACGACGACGACAATATGAACATGTCGGGGAAGTTTTTCATATGATCGATATCACGGGGCGAACCGAAGGACTATGTATTGATTGGCATGGGATGTAGGGATGCGTGTGACGATGTGGCGTACGTAGAACCGAAAAGAGAGCGTCGTCGAGCGACGCGTGTCGATAGAGTTATCGTATGCGTTCCATTGTTCCATTTCCAGCGTGTGTTCGACAAAGAAGGCTGTGGACGAGGACAAGCTACACCGTGGAGGGTCTCATCTACCGAGCGCGTGATGATATCATGGTCCCGTGGCATGCACGTCGCAAGATGAGAGGGTGTCCGCGACTCGACCCTACGCCAGTTCGCCCAGTGCCATTCCCTGCAGGCGCACCTCGTACGTACTACGTGCCAACTTGCGTCTCTCTCCTTGCACTCGAAAAGATGGACTCCAGTGGGTCAAACGTGATCTGCTCAGCATCAAACGATGATGTCGGATCCAGAGCGGGCCCTCGATCATAAATACCACGATGAGAATGGATAGGTGCGATCGATTTCAGCCACCACCCAACGCGGGCAACATTGGCCGTTGCGGGCAGACATCGCCTCTCGCCCATGTCGCATTCATATATATCGGGGGTACGTTGGAGACGGTGTTAGTACAGGATGGAATTCGGAATGAGAAGAAATATGGAACAAGACGACCCGAAAGTAGGCGATATGAATCATGGGGGCGAGGATGCAACATGAATGATCGGACGACGTTGAGGAATGGGGCTGGGTACTGCCATGGGCGTCACGCCCCGCCTTTGCTCCGTTGCCCGTGTGTCCCCGTGTAGGTCCGTGTTGACATCGCTCGCCGCCGTCCCAGGGTGTAATGCAGAGCCTACACTGGGTCAAGCGCACATTCGCATCGCATTCGCGATGTATGGATGGCACAGACCCACCGTCGACGCGGCGGTCTAACCAAGATGGCTTGGCACGCGCTGAAACGTTGACAGATGACAGGTTTAGTCACCGGTCTAGACTCGCGGGCACTCGTGCCAACGAGTAGGATCAAACGCAAATCTAAATGCGGTACGTACTTCCCGGCCGTGGACGTTTTCTCGTTCATTGTATTCCTCTTCCCCCCTGTGACGTGAGTCGGTTCACGTCGGTCCGGTGGTCCAACCTCATCGGGGTATCGGCGCACACGATGGACCGTGACAAGGCCGTTTGCTGGTGAGAAGGAAGTACGGAAAACGAACGCGGGAGCGGCTCAGCACCGCGACAGGCTGGCAGCAACCGCTGGCGTCCGAACGTGAGTCGAACGAACATTGGATGCAGATTCTCATACACACGCCGTTCGGACCGCGACACGCCCGAGTCTAGACCTGGAGAGCGGAACGTGAGCAGGCAGGTATGTACATATTGTACGCTGAGGCGAGCCTAGCCCGACACGCGTCCGCACCGCAATATTGTCGCTCAGGGACCGGCCTGTAAAGCTTCTTCAAAGTTTCACAAGCGGCCTCGCCAACGCGTCGGAGTCGACCGTATTTGGTCATAGGTTGGCTTCGACGCCCTATGACCACGGCTGCAGGGTTTCGTTCATTTTTCGTTCATGAAAAGCCAGGCCCTTTGGCAAAGCGTTGGGCGAAATGCTGTCAAATTCAGGTACGCCCGCTTTTGCGGTGATCACCGAACCTAATCATCAATCATCGCACGTTCATTGGTCGCTGGAAGAACGCTCGACTTGGCTTACTTCTCCAGCGTCGGGGTCGCGGGTCATGAAGCACCGTTTGAATATATGAACGATGGCCCTGCAGGGGAGGTCCAGGCTCAATCCCGCATGATCCGATATCGGGTCGAAGCCGCAGTCCACGTCACAGAAGGGGGATCCGCCGCGATGCGTGATAAAACACCCTCTGTATCATGCACACAACTAAAGCAATGACTCCTCACAGTCAGATGCTGAACGTTAAACGTTGAACAGTGAACAGGGCGAAGCGCTTGTCCTGGGCTGCACAGCCATACGCGAGTTTACAGCCCGATAGGCCAGGTACTGGTGTGCGACCCTGACCTGTGCTCGCCCCAACAATCACGGACTAAATCGCCGCATTCCCCACAATGAACGGACATATCCTCTGGAGGCTGGGCTGCAGGGGTCCACGGCGGTCGCCTGATCGTCTGATCGTCGCTGCCACAGTCCATATGGAAATCACGACAATGAGCGGGGTACCGAACGAGACCGTGAGCAGTGTTAATGTGTTAATGGATGATGGACATGACTTGATGCATCGTTTCGAGGATGGCGCCATGCATAATCGGTGGTGTATGAGCGTCCAACAATGATTGTATCCTGGACGACCTGGTGTACAGCAAACGAACCGCTTTTTCGAGTAGGATAAATTGCCACAGCCTGTCAAGGAACATTCCCACGCATGTTAGCCATGGATAGCATGAACGTCGACAGTCCTGGGCCGCTCTATGCGAGGCTGTTCGCCCGTGCACCGATCTACGACCCCATCTTTGCTTGTCTCTCGCCCTGTTCGCTCGTTCAATTAGCATTGACATGTCATGCAGCCTACGGGGCCATAGCCGAGTTCAAAACGCGAGCGTTCAGCATCAACCGCCATCTTTCCCGCTACTTTGCCAACCCCATCGCGTTTCGCTCTCTCCAGGCTCGAACCAACACGCTCGTCTCTGGTTCGACTGCGCTGCAGTTCTTCGACAGGTCGTTTTACCCCGAGGCTGACCTCGACCTCTACACCCATCCCGGCCATTCGCTCGAGGTCGCCCAGTTCCTCGTGTACGCCGAAGGCTACCACTATGTTCCCCGCGAAGATCAGGAGGAAGATTGGGAGGTAGCAACCAACGCCGAGCGGGAGCTCACCGAGCGGCGTGTAGGTTTGGAATCGGGCTCTCGAAGGAGCCTACTCCACGCCTATACCACGACGGGAATCCGAGCGGTGTGGACCTTTGAAAAAACGATCGGCGCCGATCCACAACGGGAGCGGCGGTTGACCGTCCAGATCGTCGAAGCGCTGTCGTCCCCACTCGAGACCATTCTCGGATTTCACTCGAGTATGTTTGTCCACGTGACACGTCGCTGTCTGCGGTTTTTCTTGTTGATTCAAGCGTCCCGTGCATAGCGTGCGTCATGAACTTTATCTCGTCCGACGCTGCGTATGCACTTTATCCCGTTGCGACGTTGGAGCACCGGATCTCCCTCGCCATGCCGATGTCATCGTCGTCCCCGAGAGCCATCGAAAAGTATGCCAAGCGTGGCTGGCGCACCTATTACGTGCCCATGCCAAACGACCAGACGTTCTTTTTAGAACAAGTCCGATGGGTCTCTGATAAGCACACGTGGGTATTGCCACTCGATCAGACCGGCGTCCAGGAGCGTCCTTCGCCGAGTTCGAGTTCGACTCCCCTCCCGTGCGATCCTGCCCTGTTCAATGGGTGGACGATGAAGCCGCGCGAGTGGGAGCAGGTAATAAACGTCAAAGGTTATAAACCCCACTATTACCCGGTCAAGTCGACGCTCTTTCGGTACAACTATGCGCTCCCAGACGAGGAGGCGCAGCTTACGATCAGAGATTGGGCGCACCGGCAAGGACAGATGTGTCATTCGCGACTTTCAAAAGAGGACTGGGCGTGGTGGGTCTTTTTATTTTTTCATCTTTTGCTTGCTCCGCTGTGGTGCTGGATTCTGATGTACGATTAGGTTTGATTCAGACATTCCAAGCTTCTTGGAGATGCTTGTGAGGCCAATGCTTGGCGACGGTCGGATCACTCGGGTCGAACCCTGGGCTTCACGTGCTTTGATCTAGTGCTTGTAGCGTTAAAAAGGCTTGTTATATGGCCTAGGCGATGTCAGAGCGCCGTTCGGGATACGTTTTCAGTGCTTCTCTCGACCAACGCCCATGGACGTGACGGTAAAAAGATTAAAGTACACAGTACCGGGGTGTGTGTGAAGGTTGGCGTAGCAAGTTGCCAGGGTTATGGGTGTCCTTTTTTGACCCTCGAGTTGGTGCGATTTACAAAAGGCCCTGTTTTGCCATGGAGTTCACGCAACGAGAGGAACGAACGACGAAACGTAACAATGGGGGTGTAACGGGCGATGTAATGCGTTCACCGTGTTGGACGTCTAAAAGTCGAACTCGTCGACGAGGAACGAGATTGGAGGTTGTGCCCACATCCGTACTTTCGCAACGGTGACTGTACGTACTGGCCACGTCGACTTTTCCATTCTTCCGGTCGTTCCGCGCGTTCTCTCCCTCGTTCCCAACGCGCCTGTCCGGAAAGAAAAGAAAAGTCCGTACCCCGATTAATCGACCGTGTGTGCTTTCCACACGACGGATCCCATAATGATGTCACACCGCCAACGATATACGTACAAAAAAAACACGAGTTCACACGACGTGGCACGTCGAAGAAAGAAATATAATAGTACACGTTGTTTTTCATGGACGTAATTACGACGACGACAAAAAAGCCTTGTAAGGAGGCTGGTAGCTTCTATCTGCGCTCTTTGGTATATAGGTCTACGTTTATGGTCGGAAGGGGAGACGACGGGAGAGCAAGGGAAACCATGAGAGAGTAAAAACAAACGGGAAAAACAAACGAGGCATCGTTCATGTTTGTCGTGATCAAAAACGTAAATGATACCCGCGATGAGATAGACTCGGACGAGGTCAGCTCGAGATGTCGTAATGTGGATGCAGAGACAGAGCACACGAGTGCGACGACGACGCGTGCCATCAGGGTTTGGACGCAGGCTTGGGCGCGGTCGGGGGCGCAGACAGAATGGGTGGTTGATGCGGCGGCTGCGGCGCCGACGACTCCTCTTCCGTTGGCCCAGAGTCACGTGCCCCCACGTCCACATCCTCCTCGACGGGCTTCATCGCGTCCGCATCTGCCTTTGGAATCGGGTTCTCCTCCCCACCAGTGATCTGACGTTGTGCATCTCGTCGACGGGCAGCTTCTTCCTCCTCCGCACGCCGTATCACGTCTATTTCGCCTAGGACAGCAATTCCCTCGAGCCATTGGTGGTGGATCAAATCCGCAGCCTTGGCTCTTCTGTCCGGGTAGAGACGCAACATGGGCGACAGGAATGTGGAAATTGCATCCGCTTCTTCTTTCGGGAACAAATACTTGTCGTGCAAGACAGCTTCGAGTGGCCAGAAACGCAGCTTGTTGATATGTCGTAGTTCACCTGGGATTGACGCACGCTAAGCGATATGCACGACGGTTTGGTAAGCATGCGCACCTTTCCGATTGAAAAATTCTGAGCTGTATTTACCAGAAAATGCGATCGCTTTCGGGAACTCGCCAACGAGTTCCATGATCTGAGCGATGTGGTCGTCGTCTTTGCTGTAGCGCGATCCAGTTGCGGGATCGAACAAATAATCTCCGCCAGTGATGAGCTCAAAGATCTGTGCATGAGGATGATCAGTCAGACGGGAGTCACATGGCTCTGCACATGGAAGTCGTCTCACCACGCATGCGACACTCCAAATGTCCGCACTCGGCCCCCATTTTGCGCCAAGAATAACTTCGGGGCAGCGGTATTGTCGGGTCTGTATGTCGTCGGTGAAGTGGTGTTCCGTCCATGTCGCTAAAGGGATGAGGCAAAAGGACTCGGCAAAAAGACGCCCGAAGCAAGTTCAACATGGCGCACCATTCCCTAGATCCGCGATCTTGACCGTAATCTTCTCCATGCTCTCCAAGCTCGAGCTTGTCGATGTATCGGCGAAGCTTGCTTGAGGAGATTCTCCCGTGATGGATGTAGAAAGCTTCGGATCTGGGCAAGTTGGATCACCTGAACCAGCAGGCTTCGCGGTCGATGGGGCTTGCGATTGTGAAGAGGAACTAGCCGTGGCATGGTTGTGCGCCATTTGGGTCAACAGGGACGGTCCTGGCGGGTGGGCAGGGTGAGGTGATGTCATTTTGTTGAACCCGGGATCTAAGGAAACGTCGGACACCCGTTCTGCGGTGATCTCGATAGAGTCTGCTCTCCTGGAACTTGAGCTTGCTTCTGCAGTGTCTGCGCCAGCGGTGGGGGCGGATCCGTAGGTGTTCTCTTTCGTGAGGGAACCGGGCTTCGACACTGCCTCACCATCTATCTTGCTCATGCCGAATGCGAGTTTGTCGAACTTGGGACTGCTACCAAAGGACAAAGAAGAGGATGGAGATGGGAGTGGTTGCGATCCAGTTATGAAGACCGACTCAGAGCGTGGAGTCTGGTTGCCTCCGCGCCCTTTGGAGGGGGGTACACCAATTATCCGCGAGGCAGGTGGGTTAGTGTTGGCGGAGGCTGCCATCTCGGCTTCTATGATAGACTCGACATCGTCGATGGAGATCAGTACGTTTTCCGGCTTCAAGTCTGCGTAGAAAGTCAACGCCTGACCGTACCTTGCTCCAGAAAAAAAGAGGACTGACCAGTGTGAATGACGCCACAACAGCGGTGCATGTAGTCTAAGCCGAGTAACGCCTGTTTGGCTATTTGTTTCACCAAATGCATGGGAACGCCCTTGTTCTGATGCCGTTTGATGAGACCGAGTAGGTTTTCGCCAAGGACCTCGAACACCATGCAGACGTGCGTTCCATTCGGCCCTTTGTGTCTAAAGTGGTCGAGGAAGGATATAACGTGTGACCGGCCGGGATGAGTCTGGGATGGGGAAGGTGGTGGGTTCGGGTTCTCAGGCGTGGGCTGAACCGGGGGCGTGGAAGAGGTGATGAGACGTTGCAGGAGCTTTATTTCGTCCAGTGCGGTCTCCGTGTATCGCGGGGCGGATTTAACTACTTTGAGGGCAACATGGCGGTTCAACCTAATTTGAACGAATAAAATGATAAGCAGGAGATGGGGTCGCGAGGAGGCGGGCGCTTGCATACTTTGTGTCCTTGGCGAGCCAGACGGTGGAAAAATGACCCCAACCGAGCTTCCTGACTACGATGTACCTACCATCTGAAAAGCTGTCGCCAATGTGGACGGGATGGTAGCCGCCTTTGACATAGTCTTCCCAGTCCTCTTCCTCCTCTGTCATGATGGATTGTGAATGAGACGTGTCGGAACCGTGAGACATGACGGGTTTTTCGGGGGTATGCTGTAAACGAAAAACGATAAGGCCGTGCTGGAGGCACCGCGATAAGGAGGTTAAGGAATTTTGATAGATAAGCTTACCGGTGGTCTAATAGGGTATGTCGTGGATCAAGGGGTTGCGAACAGGAGCAAGAGCTTGCCCGCTATCAAATACGACGCCGAGAGCGAGCAGACCTTGTACCGACGAGTTTGCTCGGTCGCTGCGTACCTGCGACAAGGGGAACAGCTTCGCTAGCTTGTGTTTCCATTTTTGGAAATTACAGGTTTCTCATATGATTGCTTTGCTGACAAAGCACATTCTAACGCTTGGCACGCGACCACTCAAACCGCAGCTTGAGACTTGGCTCCACCCCTCTGCGACCGTCGCCAAGTGGTGCGGGTTGGCGAGCAACGAGCCGTTGCCAAACGACCGTTTTTTACCTCCACTGTCATGCAGAGACCCAAAGCGTTTTGCCGCATAGGAACCGGCCGTATCAGTCCATGTGTCACGGTGAAAGCCAGCGTCACTGGCACACGATCATACGGCCGTTCGCTGTACAAAGCGTGTCCGGATGCTTAGTATGATCTCAGTGGGTACCGTGTCCGCTTACACGTGCCTGCCTCGTGTATCGCGGGATCCCGACTCTGTATTGATCCTGATCGATCTTACTGATGGACCGCCGCGCAATCCCGTACCGACTCGGATACAGGCATGCACCAACCACGTGCTCTGGACATGACTCGGCCTCACTCTCATATCGCATAATCGCACCATGACTTCTTCCTTCGGCGCCTGCGTCTGCTGATCCCAGATTACGACTTCGCGGCGGTTCTTTCTGCTGGAATACACGAGGCACCCCTTCCGACGTCTTTCCTTGCCTTGTATTTGTCCGCAGCGCTGCGTTGCGTACGACCGTCATCCCGCCACTCTCTCTTTCATCCCTCCTAATTGCTGTACAAAGCCTCACCTTCACAGACCATCGGCCACACTGGTCTCGCATCTGTCCTGATGCCAGATGTCTGCTGATTTCGACGATGAACCCAGGTATGGTGGCTCCCTCGGTCCCCTGGCTACGATAACAGGCTGACCTGCTTCAAACAACTTGTCTCGTCTCGTCAAGGGTGCACGTTGCCCACGAGAATCCCATCAATGTCAACTCTAGCCCATCCTCACTGTCCTCGGGGGAACATACGTACTTCCCTCCTAAACGTGGTTCGAAAGCCGGGTCCAGCAGCAGCCACCTTCTAGCACGCCTCATCTCCAGAGAGGAAGAAGTCCGCGAAATCAAGGCAACCCTCGTCGTCACATCTGAACGCCTCGAATCAGAGTCATCCCGTGCAAATTCTGCAGAACGTCGTGCCCTCGATTACTTTCATCGTCTGCGGATCGCAACAGAGAATCGTGAACGCGCGGAACAGGAATCAGCGAGATTACGAGAGGAACTGAAACTGTACAAACTACAGCTCGAGAATGCGCAAAAAGAGATCTTTCGAGCCCAGGATATCATCGATC
Source organism: Tylopilus balloui (assembly GCA_038089995.1). Taxonomy (NCBI): domain Eukaryota; kingdom Fungi; phylum Basidiomycota; class Agaricomycetes; order Boletales; family Boletaceae; genus Tylopilus; species Tylopilus balloui. Next base: position 18,986 of record JBBPLW010000249.1, read on the forward strand.
AGGTGGCTTCCCAGCGGAACGAGGCAGAAGCAGAGGCCGCGAGAGCCAGAACAAAGGCAAGAAAACTACAAGAGGAGAAACTCGTGATGCTTGCACGCGAGGAGGGCCGTAGGCTGGGGTACAGGGAAGGGCTATCCATTGGTCGCAGGATAGGTTATGACGAAGGTAGTGGCCGTCGGCTCACAGGGCCACCCGACCAACTCCCTTATCTCCCTTTCTTCCCAGAAATCAACGTTGACGACCAAGACGCTCCTGAACTTGGCGAGGCTACCACAGATGAAGAGCATCATGATCCACGATCTCATGCTCAGCTGCGCTCAAGTGCATCCATTCGACAACAACCGTACGTCAACGATTACCTATGATGTACTTCTTTACCCACGCTGATCCCAGAACCCGTCCCGAATCGGCGCCCCCTGTACGTACGTCGGAAACTCCGTTGGTCCCGCCGCTTCCCGTCCGCGTCTACACGCCTTCTCCCGAGCATCGTACGCCTTCTCCGCCTCGTGAACTCGATGGGCCAGAAACCGTTCAGCCGATACCAATCCGCCCTAGCCCAATTATACCTATTCAACCCATCAGCGTCCCTATCGACGACGGATGGATCCCGAGGGTCGATTCTCGCACGTCTCAGATCCGAATGCCTTCCCCGCACGCATTGCAGCATCCTATTCCTGCCTCACCCACTTTCGAACCCCAGGATCGCCGAGGCACGCCTCAACCAGAGCCAACGCCAGTCCCACCTCCTGCCCGGTCGCGAGACCATGCCTATCAGGCGTCTGCTCCGCCGCCACACATTACACGTGGGCACACGCCCTCGCTTGCATCTCGTGCTTCCACCCATCTCTCGCAGTACGATCTGGTGAACAAGCGTCCTGGGAGTTCGTTGCGGAACGAGATTTACCTTGGAAGAGCAAGGAGTGGAAGTCAAGCCTCCAGGGAGAGCGTGTCCCGGAGTGCATCCCGCAACGAGCATCGCGATCAGGAGCGACGCCATTCCAGCAGAACGGAAGCAGAAGACATCGCCGATCAGTGGCGCGTAGATTCCGATGTCGCACCCCAGCCGCGACACCCACCGCGTTCATATGTGAGTTGTGCGTTTCCTCCTTATCTCCACCCGCTATGGCTGACCGCTTGGGTACGTGCATGCCGACAGACGCCGTCAGCACTTCCCCATCCGCACCGACCGCCCAACTTTTATCGGTCGCGAGAGATCGTGATACCCGCGGGTCCCGGGGACGTCGACAACTCACGGTCCCGCACCCCCATCCCGACCGAATCAACCGCAACACACCCTTACCCTCCGGACGACGCCCCTCCTCCACGCTTCCGGCCTCTGATCGAATATCACCGCCAGCGCGTCCAACAGCGTCCTGGCTCGGGGGGCAGCGGCAGTATTCCCAACATCGTCGTCGAATCACCGGTGAGCCCGTCTATCCCCATTCCTCTTCGTTTTTTTCCGCACAACGTCCCGCCTTTACTCAACCCATCTCTTTCTCCAATCTCGTCGCACGCGGGCATTTGGCACACATGCATTACTAGTCCGAACCCGAGACGACCATGTCGCCGTCCGCGACGACCGCGGCGCAGCCGGAGCTGCTGAGCCCCGAAGCCGCTAACCGGCCTTTGCCGCAGGACGACGTGGGTCACCAGCACCATGCGGCGACGTCGTCGTCGCGGCAGCAGCATAACCGCGCTTCCTCCTCCTCGTCCGACGCCGCCCCGCGCTCCGGGACGCCTTACGCCCCCTGGCCGCCGGCAGGGTTCATGCCCTACTCGCCCGGCTACGGCACGACGTCGTCGTCGTCCGGCGGCAACCTCGGCCCCGGCTCCGGTCCCGAGCGTGGAGAGAGGGACCGGGACCACCGACGCACGCCCACTTCCAACGCTGCTCGCCATCCCGTCCCGGCCCCGACCCCGAGCGCGGATCAGGGTCGCCGGTCGTCCCAGCAGGGAACAAGGAGCGGCGCCTACGTCCGCGCGCGCACGCAGAGCGCGGGGATGTACGAGGCTGCGCCGTTGCCGCTGGGGATGACGTACCCCGCGTCGCCCGTCCGTCCGCAGACGTCGCATCGGCGGCACAAGGACAGGGATCGAGACCGGGAGTGGGACAGAGATCGAGATCGAAACAGGGACAGGGCTAGAGAGAGGCCCAGGGACGTTCGTGATTGGGATTGGGAGCGAGAGCGGGAACGCGTCCGGGACCGTGATAGAGACCGAGACCGGGAGAGAAGGCGCGATCGCGACTCGGAGAGATTTTACGAGGGCGAGCGTGATCGTGACAGGGGGAGGGAGAGGGAGCAGGACCCCGAGGATATGGGATATGATGAGGAGCTGACGCGCTCGCCGGCGCCGCTCCAACGGCCCATTTCGCTTTTCGATTCAGACGAGACGTGATGTACGAGGTATAGGTTTTTCTTCTACATTCTTCTTTTCATGCCTGGAGCGACGACGTATGCCCGTTCGCGAGTCACTTTCAAAACCTTGTTTTCTTATGCAACCCCGCTTTCTTTCCCTCATCTTTTTGTTGATTATTCGATTCGATAAAGTATGTATACTGTGGACGGTCAAGAGTGTGTTTCTCGCCGCGCTGTGTATCCTGTTCTCTGAAATGTTCGTACGTATGTACCATCGCTGCCTTGTATGTCCTTGGCTTCCTAGATTATGTGTTCTCGACATGTACCATTCATTTTTTGAGTTGGATAGAAAAGGAGCTCTTTTTTTCTCAATATGACACACGTTTTGCTCGACGTGGCAAGAGACAGTAAAAAAAAACACTGCATCTACAACCCGCTCCATTCCACGGTGTTGTTTACGACAAAGCTTGTCGTCAACGGCAACACGTCGCTGCTCGGCCCAACACTCACCCCGTACACCCCGGGCTCGATCACCCAGCGCCCGATCCGATCGTCCCAGTAGGATACCGAGATCTTGTCGAGCGCCAGCTCGACCCGCGCACTTGCGCGCGGCGTGAGGTCTCTCACCTTGCCAAACGCGCGAAGCAGGCGTGGAGGGTGGGTCAACTCGGACGTTTGGGGCATCGACACGTACAGCTGCACGACCTCGGAGCCGGCAACCGAGCCGGTGTTGGTCACTGTGACCGTGGCAGTCAGATGAAACTCGCCACCGGCAACGACGGGCGTGGACAGGTGGAGTTCGGACAATGCAAACGTGGTATATGAGAGACCGTGTCTGTGTGTACGGGCAGCGTCAACCACGCGTCGCGCTTTGAAACTGGTGAACGAGTTACCCAAACGCAAATTGGGGGGTGATACTGCGGAATTGGAAGTGTTTGTACCCCTATGCGGAAGGAAGGATTACACCCGCATTGATACGGACGTGGAGGATACGTACGACGAATAGGTCTTCTCCGTAGCGCAAGGCGCCGTTCTCCGAATGGAAGTGACCATGAGCAGCGATGTCCTCAAGTCTCTTGGGAAACGTCAAGGATAGTTTGCCTGACGGGTTTTTCTTCCCGAAGAGAACGTCGGCGATGGCGTCACCGGTTGCATTACCGAGGTACCAGGAGTGCACGATGGCAGGAACAGAGTCCGCCCAGGGGAGTGTTATGGACGAGCCCTGTCAACATCTCAGAGAACGCAGAGCAAGGTTGGTAAATCAACCCCTTACAGACTGCGTGACCACGACTGTGCTTGGGTTCGCAGCCAATACCTTGGTGATCAGCTCGTCGGTTCGACCGGGAAGAGCCAGCGTCTTTCTATCATAGCCCTCTGTTTCCCAATCGGCATTCAGGCCGACGACGGCGATGACAACATCCGCCTCAGATGCCAACTTGATGGCTTCGGCCATCTTCACATCGGGATCTTGGACTTCTGCGCCGCCAAGACGGACACCAGGGTTGCTGTCCTGAACTGTCTCATCCTCATCGCCATCTGCGGGTCCCTTCACGTTGCAAAACTCTACGAGGATGTTGTACTTGATGCCCACTCTAAGGTTGACTCTACCCTTCTCTTCTTGCGAGCCACAATTGAAGAACGATCCCCCACGACGCTGACGCGTCCAGTTATCAATGACTAGCTTGCCATCCACAAACAACTGGAAAGCGGTTTAGAACGATGCATGCTGCAAGGAAGAGCATCTACCTTAGCCCTTCCGGATACAGTCAATCCGAACTCGAACGTGCAGTCGCGCGTTCTGGGCTTCAATTGCCCTTCGAGTTTCATAGTCCATCTGCGGGTGATACCCTTTGGGGCGGAGGTGCCGATGAAGATGCGTGTCTCGTCCACAAGTTGCGATTCATAGGGCGTACTCAGAGGAGTCATGCTTTCGTCGCTTTTATGCGCATACCAAGTACCGATCCATCCACGTTCTCCCGATGGCGTCGTAAGTTCGAAGTCGAGGGTGGGCATCTCCATGTATGCTGATGCAAAGGTCAACTAGTTGGCTTGTGAATCAAGAAACGACGTACTGCTAGCGCCCTCGCTGTAAGTAACCTCAACATTTGATGGAAGTGCATTGATAATACCCTGATACGGTGAGATAAAGTATGAAGGCTTCAAGGCGGCAGAACCACCGCCAGACAAGACGACAGCTTGTGCATTGCCACCAACGATGGCGATCTTTTTCAGGTTTTGAGGTTGAAGAGGTAACAGATTGTGATCGTTCTTCAGGAGGACAATGGACTCTGCCGCGAGCTTGCGCATGAATGCTTTGTCCTCTTCACTTTCCGCAGATCTTTCGATGCCATCTCCATCCAAGATCTGAGGGTATTACACGTTAGTACGCGTTATAATGATGTAGGTTGAACAATCTACTTTTGGCGACTCTTGTGCCACTCGTTTAGCTAATTCAACGACCTTTTTCGCTCGCTCTTTAACAGTCCGAACTGTGAGCTTGCGGGATACAATTGACCGATTCATAAGATCAAGCGTCCGCCATTTGTTTGTCCCTGGCATCTCTAGGTCCAGTCCAGCATTTATACTGAGGTCAACGCTATATATCCCGAACCTAGAAAAAGTTTTGTTCAATGGACATCATTTCCACGGGACAGGATGCCTTCATACCAATCACTCATAATCAACCCATCGAATTTCCATTCGTTCCGAAGTATGTCTTGGAGTAAGTGACGGTTCTCAGATGCGTGGGTACCGTTAACACGGTTATAGCTAAGGATACAAAGAATGGTCGGCGGTTACAGAGCTATTCCTTCGGAACACTCACGCGGTCATGAAGCACCAGGGTTTAGCATGCTTTTGCGCAAGCATGAATGGCATCAAGTAAATCTCACGGAGAGCACGTTCGCTGAGTATACTATCGTAAGCCATTCGATCATTTTCCTTGTCGTTGCAGCTGAGATCGTGAATGAGCCATGTTGATAGGAGAATCTGTGAAAACAGACGTACACAAAATGTTTAATGGTGGTTCCAATACCGTTTTTCTGGACACCTTTGACGTAGGCAGTGGCGATGAGACCAGAAAGTATGGGGTCTTCGGAAAAACTTTCGAAAGACTTCAGTATGTTAGCATACATGCAATCGCAAGCTCGTTGAGCCGTACCCGTCCTCCAAGAGGGTTCTGCGTCACGAATGTAGGTGAGCCGGTGTAAGGATATGCATTGAAGGTGACCTTACCCTTTGAATGTTGCATGTCGGGGCGAGGATAACAGGAGCAGCTCTGAGCTTGGCTTCGCTGGCAAGGAGCTTGAATCCAGCTTGCTCGATGAGCTCGGTGTCCCAAGTTGCGCCAAGCGCAGTGGATGACGGTAGACACTTTGCAGGTGTGCTCATGAAGAAATGATTTCCTCTAATACCTGCATATAGCTTAGTACCAAGCAGAATAAGGCAAGATGGTACACGTGCCGTTCGGACCATCGCTGACCTAGGGTAGAATGAGACTTTGAGAGCGAGCCCACTGTCGGCACTAACCTTGATCGCTGGTATGTCGAGTCGAGGTATCGCATGGGTGTGCCAAAAGCCAACACCGGCGGTCAGCAAGATTGCTTCGTCCGTGGTGAGCTTTTCGACGATCTCGTCGACGTTCGCATAGGCGAAGTCTGAAGGAGGCATTTCGAGGACACGTCTGGACGTCCTCGAAGGAAGAGATTGAGAAGTGAGGGCGCTGCCCACTCTCTTAAATGGGTGTCGTATTGGAGCATGTGACACGGAGTGACATCGATGTCCGAGAAGGAAGAGGAACCGCCGCTCCAAAAGGCTGCCAAAATACCCGATAGCCGGCCTCGCAGAACTTGTTCACTAAAAGTCAGCTCTCCTACCGAGGACAGGTTGATCTTGCGGAAAAAAGGTGGAACTGAGCATCAGTAAATCACTGATTTTGGCACAGTGGCACAGCTGTCACAGCCTGTCACAGTCACCCCAAAGCAGTCACACAAGTGAGCTGTACAGTAAATCACGTGGTTGATTTTCGTTTCATGTGACCAGTCGTGTTGGAGCGCGGTCTCGGTCATTTTCTCCTCTACTTCTAGGTCGTTTGCACCGAGTGACAATGCACCGCCTGCAGGTTCGTCAGCACACATTTGACCAGGACTTTTACTCCAACTTTGCTCGCTTTATTAGCCAGGTCCATCTTCATCCACTTCATCGGGAAGCTTGAAGAGACA